>CM029119.1:20743895-20966395 GCA_016859345.1 Istiophorus platypterus
AACTAACAAACTCTTTATGTGGTTTTATGTGGTTTTGTTCACTTATACCAAAATATATGGTATGGAACAGCTGCTATGGCTCATAAAATCATAACTGAGTCATTTTCAAGTCTCAAAATAGCCATTTTTGGTGCTCAGACAAAACATTAGAACCAAACAATTCTGATTCATCAATTTTAGTGCTGCTGTATCACCACATAAGTAACAGGATGTGTGGAGCCTTGAGATTTAGCTCAGAGAACACAAGGTTTTACTAGGTTTGTTCATCTAATAACTTTGTTTTGTATCACAGAGACTAATTATAATTTCTAAATAATAATTTCTATAGAGATCTTTTTCAGAAGAGATCAGGATAAAAAGGGGTTTAAAAACATTAATCATTTTAATTTTATGTAGGTTTTTTTTTTTTTAATTCTATGTTTTTACTTTATTTCCTTAATATAGTAGATTACTTAAAGATTTTGTGGAGTTTTTATTTATCTGAAGAACAAATATTTCACCGGTTGGAAATAAAGAACCAAACTCAGACTGATTTGTGATTTTTTTAGGTTCTTAAAATAGGAATGAGAGTTTACATGTATAACTGGTATCCTCCAAAAACCTGATCATAACCTGAATACGAGTGTATGAACTAACAATTGGTGGCTTGTAATGACTAGGCCCAGTTCAGATGTCTGTCTGAGTCAAACATCGGAGACATTCAGGACTATTACCAATTATCATAGTTTCTGTGGTTGACAGTTGCTCAGCTGCACTCTGAGACACAAGGCAGTGTTGGTAACTGAATAAAACCATAACAGATTAATTATTAAAGATGTGGTTTTCATTATGGAGCTAACAGCTTGTCAGCTCACATCAAAGGTGCTGGAGACAGAGAATAACAGTGCACACATCCTCCACCAGCGATTTACATATTAGATGTTGTTTGTTGAGAAGCTGCGCAGACGGAAATGTGATACTGCTGTTTTAGCAGCCATTAGCTTCTGAGCGACAACCTGCTGGTCCAGGACCTGGTCTCTGAGTCTCTCTATCAGAAACTCCTCTCATTTCCTGGCTGCAGGAAACAGTGTACCAGCCCTCTGTCTAACCTGCACACATCTGACCAATCCCTGAGGTAGGTGGCTGTGATGTCAGATTGGTCTGGAAAGTTACCAGAATTGTTGGAAAGATTTGAGGCACTGTCAGATCATGTGACATGCACTTTATCTGAACCAGGCAGAGGCCTTACGTCAGGTTCAATGTGGAGTCAGAGTCGCTGATCTAGTTCCTCCCAGACCTGGATCAGATCGGCATATTGAAACAGAAAAAGGCTGAACATCAAGTCCCCTAATCTCACTGCTGTTTAAAATGCCCCCAACCTTCTGGACTTGTGAAAGAAACCTGCCACTTGATTTTCTTTGTTGTCATTTTGTTTTAGTCAAAAAAATTCAGGGAGATGCAGATTTGAAATTACCCAAAAATTCGTGAATAAAAAGCAAAAGATTAGATTGAAGATTGAAGATTCATACACAGAAAGCTGTGGGGCTGCTCTGTTGATCACTTTGCGATCCCTTCAATTTTTCTTGTGACCGCTCATTTTATTGTATTTATCCATGTTTTGCATTATTGCAAATGTTATTTATCACTGATTATATGGAAAGTACTTTTTATTTTATGCATCACTGGTGATAAAGATATATAATCATTATGTTATTATTATTATTATTACTGAGTGAGTCCTGACCCCAGGAACCACTGTTTTAATTGTGTGCTGGAGCATTAACATTTCCACTGGCTGGTGCTAAGTGTGGTAGCTCTGTGAGAACTGACATCAGGAATCTCAGATCATTTGTTCACACAGGTGTTACAGGTGAGACTGTCTATAAGTGTGATGGTAAAAATACACAATGTTTGTATTGAAGAGGGAGGAGTGTGTGTGTGTGTGTGTGTGTGTGTGTGTGTGTGTGTGTGTGTGTGTGTGTTGTGTTAAAGACTGAGAGTCAGTTTGTGTCAACACACCCACACACACACACACACACACACACACACACACACACACAAGTTAAACAGTAGAATCAGTAGATGCAGCTGATGATTATCGGGACTCAGAGCAGCCAACCAGAACACAGTCTGATGGAAAAAACACCAACAATAATCACTTGTTCTGTGTCTGTGTTTGTATAAAACAATTGTTTGTCTGAGTGTGTGAGCGTGTGTGTGGCACCTTGGGTAGTCTCTCTGGGTCTCCGGGGTGACGAGGAATGACCTTCTGTAACCTCTGGAAGCCGTAATCTATGGTGGGCTCATTGAGCGCTGAGAAGGAAGAGGAGGACAAAGCTGTTCAGATCTTTCTGTGTAATAACTCTTTCACCACATTAACAATAACCACATTGGTCAACTTCCAACAACATTTGTCTCCAATAGAAACCTCCAGTGATTCCTTGCTGTGAGTATTTCACACGGGCGACGTCTCCACTGCCTTAAAAAACAAGGATGGGAATTTAACCCAGGTGAGGCACATTTTACATAGTTACCACAGGTGATGCAGCATGTCACATAGGGACAATTTACATAGTGGAACCTCTGGTGTTTGAGTAATATTCAAAATATATGCACATGAGATTTTCAGATTAACAGTTTAATGTTTTATGTTCCTTTTCAGATTGATACTCTGTGGACATTTGGTTTTCTGACAACTGAAAGATCAAAGATGATATTTCATATCTGGAAACATGAATTTCAAATGTTCATCTTTCCTGAGAGTTGTTGTTTTTGTTGTGTTCTTTTTTCTTGACATCCTGAAATAGTTATAGAATTATTTAGAGGCAAAAACGGTCTTGTTACTTACAGCCTTTTTATATTTATCTTATAATATGGTAAACCATATTAATTAATTTCATTTCCAGAGCAAATCTTTTTTAATCAATAATTACTGGTGTAAATGAAAGGCAAAGGGTTCTAGAGATCCTTTATGATGGTCTAGTGGGCACTGAGGAGGTGCTAAAGGTCCTTTACATGGTTCTCGTGGTTACTGCAATTGTTCTACAAATTGCTAGGGTGATTCACTGAGAGGTTCAAGGGTTTTTCAGATAGTTGAAGAACAATGGGAGATTCTGTAGTGACATATTAAAAAGAACTCTGCTCTTCAGTGAGAGAACATTATGTGGAGGAAAAGTTTTCATCCCTCCAGTAGACATCTAGACTAGGGGAGCCAGTGACAAGGAAAATGTCAGAGTTTACAACACATGCTGCAGTTACACACAATGTAAGCAGGCACAGCCTAAACTGGAACGTGTTACTAAAACATTAACAAACAGTTTCACCAACAGGAAGAAATTTACATTTTCTCCCATGATCATATAGCATAGTAAAACAGAGGAAAATGCACAATGACAGGTAGAACATTGTTAGTGTCAAGAACAGAAACAGAAACAAAAACAGGAAAAGGAAAAGAAACAGGAACAGGGATGGGAACAAGAGGAGGATCAGGAACAGGAACAAGGACAGTGACAGGGACAGGGATACAAACAGAAAAAGAAAAAGGAAAAGACAGAAAGAGAAGCAAAAAAAACAGAAATGGGAACAGAAACAGGAACAAAAACAGGAAAAGAAACAGGAAGAGAAACAGAAACAGAAGCCAACAGAAACAAGGACAGGGACTGAGACAGAAACAGGAACAGGAACAGGAGTAGAAACAGGAGCAGGAGCAGGAGCAGGAACAGAAACAGGAACTGGAACAAACAGAAACAAGGTCAAGGACAGAAACAGAAACAGAAACAAACAGAAACAAGGACAGGGCGGGAACAGAAACATGAACAGGAACAGGAACAGAAAAAGGAAAAGGACAGGGACAGGGATACAAACAGAAAAAGAAATAGATAGAAAGAGAAGCAAAAAGAAACAGGAACAGGATCAGGATCAGGATCAGGAACAGGAACTGGAACAGGAACAGAAACAAGGACAGGGACTGGAACAGGAACGGGAACTTGAATATGAATAAACAGAAACAAGGACAGTGGAAAAACAGAAACAGAAACAGAAAAAGAGACAAACAGAAACAAGGACAGGGACAGGAACAGAAACAGAAACAGAAACAGGAACAGAAACAGAAACAGAAACGGGAACAGAAACAGGACTAGGAACTGTAACAGGAATGGGAACAGGAACAGGAACAGGAACAACAACAGCAACAGCAACAGCAACAGCAACAGGAACAGGAACTGGAACAAACAGAAACAAGGACAGGGACAGGGACAGTGGCAGTGGCAGAAACGAAAACTGGAAAAGAAATAGAAACAGAAACAGGAACTGGAACAGGAACAGGAACTGGAACAGGGATCACAGATGGTCTGTCGTGTAAATCCTTGCTGCAGTTTGTGAAGTGACTGCACATTGTATTGCCTAATAAGTGACATAGGTTATCTTTCCCCTAATTCTGGAATGTTTAGGTTAAAAGAGATTCCCAGGTCTGATAAGTGAAGGAATTTACGACCCTTCACTTTTATGAGAGGGGTAATATAATTGACAAAACCAGATGTTAAGATAAGTCCTCATAAATATTAGCCTATACACCAACCTATATAAGTGAGTTTGGAGCTGAGATTCGGGGAGAGACTCATCCTGGCTCCAAGTTGTCTCCCAGGCAAAACATGGTGCCTGATTGATGCTGGTCTTCTTTGTAATAAACCTATTTTATGCAATCAAGCCGGTGTCAGTGAAGTTTCCTTCACAATCTGCACATCATTGAAGTCCGAGAAACAACCACAACATCATCATGACTCTGGTCTGCGATCGAATGAGACGCTGTGAATCTATCAGACTTCTTCATCCTATTGTCTCCTCCTCCTCACTCTCTCCTCTGACACCATTTACAGTTTAATCTGGTTTGGAGGTGATAAATCAGCAGCAGCGTTGATGAAACAGCCTTTGTTTGTGTGTGTGTGTGTGTGTGTGTGTGTGTGTGTGTGTGTGTGTGTGTGTGTGTCTGTGTGTCTGTGTGTCTGTGTGAGTATGTGAACTGCATGAATCATTATCCCGTCTTGGTTCGGCTGCGTTTAACAAGCTTTACACTGACTCTCCTATACATCACAAACAGTGTGTGTGTGTGTGTGTGTGTGTGTGTGTGTGTGTGTGTGTGTGTGTGTGTGTGTGTGTGTGTGTTTGTGTGTTTGTGTTTGTGTGTGTATGTTCAGTCCTTGAAGACTCACACGCCGTAACAAGCAGCAGTTGTAGGAGTGTGTTAGCTATCTAGACATCTGTATTATCAACAGCCTGCTGTGTGTGTATGTGTGTGTGTGTGTATGTGACCTTGTGTTGTAGACTCTTATACAGTTTATTATCACCTGTGTGTCTATTTAATCTGCAGTCTGTCTGTCTTTCTTCTGTCAAGGATTTTTATGGATCAAACCTGAATTTATCTTCACTATAACTGTGATTGCTTCCAAACAGATGAAACTGTGCTTTTCTTTTTCACATTATTTTTAAAAATCATTTCAAACCTAAATTTTGATTAAAAAGTTCTCTCATTTACAACTCACCACATGTAAGCATCTCTGTTTGCTGATAGCAGTGGTAAGTTGATGTGAATCTATGATTGTAGTAATAGACTGTGAGACTGTGTCAGACTCAATCTGTGTCTGCTGAGTTCTGAGATTAGTCAGAGGTTTAACTAAAAACCAACACAAGAACAAACATGATTTGTTATATACATCTGTTTCTAGTGGATAAACAAAGAAAGCACAAGCAGCTGATTTCTGTTAAAGTTTGAGGTAAAACTTTGCTTCATTTTCTGCCTGAACTCGCCTACAGACTGAGATCAGATTGTAGAAAACTTTGTCAGACTCTTTCAGACTATTTCCAGAGTGACAAACTGAAAATATTCTCACGCTTTCTGCATTGAAGCACATTTCCTCAAAACTGCAGACCTGCCAGGTAGAATTTTACAGACATGACAACCTAATGACCAAGACAGTTTGATTAAATTGAACAGCAGTATTACATCTATGTGCCATTTGTGTTACTTCAGTGATCCCTGCACTTTCTTTATTACTCTGTAAATTAAGAAAAAAATCTATGTTGATGTTTCATACACAACATATTGTTATGTGTGTCATCCGTCTGTTACGTTACCTCTAATACTTTATTCTTCCGTCTCCCAGCGACCAGCCATCACTAACCTCTGCTGAAGTCTTTATCTGACTGGTTAATTGTCTGCGATGAGCAACTCCAGACTGTGTGATTGTGCAATCAATAACTGTGACCGTGCGTCACTGTGGTAACTGCTGGATGCCAGTGGAGCTGAGCTCCCAGCATGTCGTTTGTGTTGTTAATATTGGCTATTAAAGATTTGATCAGTTTGTATTGATCTGACACAACACCAGACATTGATCTCCCTTTTTGCTTTTTCTCTGAAGTTACAGTTGCAACCCTGGAGTTCAACATTATAATCAACAACTACCTGTCAAACTTTCAATCAACCAAGCATGGATTTCAGTCTCACAGTTTCTGCCTTGGATCAATTCAAACAGGGAAATCACTGATTCTAAATCATTTTTTGGATCAAATCGGGGGCTGTGGTTCTGAATGTGAGACATCTCTCAACTCACAGCTTACTGTAACAACAGCTGAGGCCCGTGGGTATTGTAGTATTCTCAGGCATTAAGATATAATACAAAAACAGATTTGTAAGCAACTTTTGATCCTAGTTTGTCTTTTTGCTATCATTTAATGGGCCTTTTAACCATTCTAAAAGTTTTATGTGGTAATCCATGCTTTTATTTTATCAGTATTTATTTCCTGTGTGTTGGAATTCGATGATGGTTGATCAGGGTGGAAGTGCTGTGATTTCCATGTTTTTACAGATGAATTAAATGAATCTTTATCTTAGGATTTAGAGACACTCCACCAAGAGGACACATGTTCTCTGAAGGATGGTGAAACCTTCTGTGTTCATGAGTCCATCGCTCTGGACACTGTTTATTCTGTTGATGGTGATGCGGTGACATCGCTTCATCTCCAATACAGGATGTCATATGACGATTAGACGATAGGTGGAGAAATAAAACTCAGAAAATGGCCGAGAGATGTAGATAGAGCTGCTGTGATTCGAATATGTGTGAGGGAGAGGTGAGGAAATGAACATCTGAAGGCTGGTCAGACAGGAGGCGTCGGACGATCGATACTCCACAATCAATGCTCATCGAAATTTCATGAGCGTTGAACAGACTCAACCTGTCTTTCTGCGTGAGGACACACTGACACATTCTCTCTGCTCACAGAAAATATCACTACCTGTGTGATGTCACCATTTCTATCTAAAAACTCAGGTGTTGCCTTCTGACACAGTCTCTACTTCATACATGTCCAGTGAGTATTTGATTGATGATGATGACATTTTCCTCTGTTTGATGTGGATCTCTGAACGGTCTCTGTGTGAGGAGTCCATCACGTCATATGTGATCCTGTAAATACATTAGTGCTGTTTTTCAGCCGACTCTCAGCTGTCTTCAGAACCTAATGAATCGAAGTGTTGTACTTCATTATATTTCAACTTAAACTTATTTCATGCAGCTTTCTGCTTCTTGTCCAACACATTTTAGTGAGAAACGTGTTTTTTTTCTTGACCACATGTGTCTGAACACTGGAATTACTTTACAGGAGCAGATATTTAATACAAATATTTCATTATTTTATAAAGTCTTATTTACTGTCATAGATTAAGTGACCCAACAGTTCATAAAATAGTTGAGATTTGTTCCATCTCCACCTGCTTAAGCAATAAGAAGTGCGCTCATTTAATACATCAGTAATAATACACAGGTAAGATTTTTAATGCATGGCCGTTACTTGTAGCGGAGTGTTTTCACTGTGGTGTGCTGCTACTTTAACTTTAGTTAAATATCTGAGTACCTCTTCTGTCACTACTTTAAACCCCTTCCCCGTTTATTGTATATAAACAAACTCCCATCCATCAGGAGACACTGCTGCACCAGCATCACATAAGCGGCCCAAGGCTGGACCAAGTGCTGCTGACTGATGTGCGACCGAGCTGCTGTAGGCTGAGTATGAGCCTATTGTTCCTGACCTACTGTTACAATCCTGAGAGTTTACAAAGGCGGATTTCGTTTCAGCCGTTCTGAGATTTCAGCTTTTTGTCGCCACTCTGAGCTTTATATTACGACTTCATAGACTCCTTCCTCATTAGTTCCGGTTCCTCTCAGCAGCAGCAGGTGGAGTTCAGGTGTTCCTGCTGGCTCAGGTAGAGGTGGAGGGAAATCCTCTTGTAGCTGGTAGTTTTTATTACTCTCGTGCTTTTTGTGTCTTTGTGTTACTGATTTTGCTCCTATATGTGGATTTTACTTTTACATCAAATGGTGTGTGCTTTTTTGGACGTTCCCTTATTTCTACTTCACCTTCTCTATCGACCATGGCGGTGCAAAGCCTGCTGGGAGTCAAGTGGCTGAGATGCTGTGACCCGCTGAGGTGCGAAAGCAGGTGCTGTATGAAGCCAAAGGTCATGTGACAGATGACATCACGCACAATCCTGTATGTGTGTGTGGCTCAAAGGTCATTAACATGAAGGTCTACAGACAAGGTTTGAGGGTTAATGTGGTTTAAATGTGTGTAATTACTCTGATAGTAGAAACAGAAACACATTTGCTGATCTACAGCATAAACACTGAACACAGCTGGCGGGGGGGGAAAGATAAAGCCAGGATGGAGGGATACATGGAAATGTGTGATGTGTGTGTGATATATGTGTGTGTGTGTATGTGTGTGTGTGGGGAGGGGGGGGTGTCCTCGAGACTGACCAAAAAATGGAGACAGATGTTTTCATACAGACAGAGTGTTATTAATCACAGCTGTTACCAAGAGCAGCAGTGTGCACACTCACATTCACATACACGACAGAAAGACGTTTAACGGGGAAAAGGCCTATCTCCATTATGTATGTTTTTCATCATATGTTTGGCCAGTTGCTCCTGATGTTTATCCCTGTGCAGTTAGCTACATTAACTACCCCAGGGGCTAATTTCTGCATTTACCTTTGGCTGGGCTCAGTTACGAGTTTTTTCTATAAATCTGAGGACTGACTGGGTTTTTTGCTGTGTTTTGTAGTTAGTTTCACCCAAAGTCAGAATGGACTCAATCAGAAGAGAGTACTGGAATTTTCCATTAAGGACTACTACACTTATGCTTTTTGGTAAAAATGACTATTTCTGATGTCTTCCTCTGGTTCATTGGCTGTGTTTTTGGAGGAATCGTTTTTTGTTAAAGTATGTATTTCCAATGTTTAAAGGATGAAACTGTTTTTGTTTACAAAACAACAATGAAAAAGAAATCATGATGTGTGTGAATGATGTGTTCACGTTACACAAATTAAACATAACTTTGAACTATAAAAACAGTGGTGCATATATAGTACAGCCTAGACTTATTGTTCAGTTATGAATCAGGGATTATATTATAAGACTTGCCGTTTATGGTTGTGGGCTTATTCTCTGACCAACCAGTGTGAGCTTGCTACCTGTGTAGACGAAACGTCCGGGTGCTCCTTTACAGAACTGTTTGGATTTGTAGGACAGTGTGACCTCGACGACCCCGGGGATGTGGCGTGGTGGGGTCTGGACCCGGATGGCATGAGGGGTGATCAGCTGAGGGGAGAGAGAGTTTGTCTCTGAGGTCTGAGAGGTTATGTAATAGATTCAAACTTTACAGAGTAGAAAGCTGGACCAGCAGGAAATGACTATCTACAGAGACGCAGTGATATTATGTAGAGTCAATGTCTGTGCTTGTTAGATTTACTGGTTATTGAATACTGATCATGTGCCAGTACCTCACTCCACACCAGCATTGTGCCGAAGACAACCTGCAGGCCGTCAAAGAAGTTGTCTCCGATCAGGATGACGGTGGCTCCCCCCGTTGTCCAGCCCTCACTGGGACTGATGGCTTTGATACAGGGAGTGGCTGCTGGACAAGAGACATAGAGGGAGAGAGAGAGAATAGAGCATATAAAGTATTTGATATAGGAATTTTAAAATTTTATAAATTAGACAAACTGATTAGTATTTTTACTACAATGTCTGACAGCGTGATCCGACCGCTGGCCCTTTATGGTAGTGGAGTCTGGGTCCATTCAGTCATCAGGACTATACTAGATAGGACAGGCACCATGTAGAGGCCCGGCATTAGAAAGTCTGTAGGTCTGTAGGTCTGTAGGTCCATTAAACATTCAAAGAAAAACACCAACCAATGCAAGCAGACCAGAATCCGGCCATGACCCATAACTATCAACGCTGAAAAAGGAACGATTAATTCCTGGTTACTGAACCAAACCGGACCGAACTGAACAGGACTGAGCTGAACTGAGCTGAAAGGAACTCAGAGGCTTGTGTCATTTGATTATTTTTTTATGGACTTGAAAGGTTAAAACAATCCAGAGAAGAGTTAGAAAACCTAAATCTGATCTGTGCCCCCCGCCACACCAATAATAAGCTATGGCCCCTCAGATTCGTCCTTAGGACTCTTTCAGGGGTCCAGACCCGCAGGTTAAGAACCACTGATCGACTCAACTGCAGTAGTATTGAGGTACTGAGACTGAAGGTCACGCACACACATACACACACTCTCGCACACATACACACAGAACGTGATTTAATTGGGCCGTGGCTTTTATCCGCTTTAGCTTAGTGGACTTGCACATACACACACACTGAGCATACACACAGACACAGTAACACACTAACACACACTCACTCGGTAATGACTACTCCTCTCTCTTCTTTCAAGTGCAGCTGAAGATTAATTATAAAGTGAAATGAAGGCACAGTGTGTGTGTATGTGTGTGTGTGTGTGTGTGTGTGTGTGTGTGTGTGTGTGTGTGTGAGTGTGTAAAGCTGAGCAGCTAATCTCAGCACTGATGACTTGAAATGACATTACAGCACCTGACCTCTATTCTATTCTATTCTATTCTATTCTATTCTATTCTATTCTAAAAGTGGCTTCACTCTACGGATTAAATGTGAAAGTGAAATGTCAGAAAAGTGTTGTCTGGAGTCTGTTTCTGTGATGAACAGCAATCTTTTACTTTCACACCAAAGAGCTTAATATTGTGTATGTGTGTTAACATTGGGATACATCATTTTGAAGCAATTCCCAGGTCTAGACAGGTAAGTCCCAGGTCAAGTTCAAAAAGTCCAAATAAAGACCAAGTCCTAATCTTTATGTTTGGGCCCCTCAATAAGTCAATATGTGCCCTTCAGCTAATTTACATTTTTAAGAACAGTGACAGTGTAGCTCTTTCACAAATGCAAATGTTATTACTGTCAATTGAACATTATAAGATTTAAAACCAAATGGATCAGGTGCATCCTGATGTGCTTTTCTGTTGAGTCTTTCCTTTCCTGACTCTATACCTGAATGTGATAATCTGGGAAATCATATGTTGTCTTTCTGTAGTCAGATTGACTCGATTTATATCTGTTATCAGCAAAATGAAAATTTGATTTGTAAAAAACAATCTTATAGCTAAAAATCAAGTAAAGACACTTGCTTAAAGTCGAAATGTTGAGCTACAAGTCTCATTTTTTTAAGGTGTAGTCATCAGATTCTAAATGAGTCTGTGGAGGAAGACAGCTTGCATGAGACACAAACTATAAACACTGGTGACCAGTAACTTTTCAGTTTTCACGGTAAACCTTTCAGCTGGAGGTTTCAGAAGATTTAATTCTCGTTGGACTCGTTGCTTTACACTGCCTTTAATGACTGTAGAGGAAAAAACAGAACAAGGAGAAGAAGCCGAGAGAAACAGTAAAATGAGAGAGAGGGTTCAAACCCACGGGACTCTACTGAGCTCTGATTGGGAGGGGTGGTTTCCATGGTTACCATCTTTAATTAGGAGGGCAATTAAAGAGGTTGAACGGCCTGCAAAAAGACACATACACATACGCGCAAACACATACACACACACACACACACACACACACACACACACACACACACACACACACTGTCCTCTCTGGGGATCGTGAGGCGTCTGGTCTTTCTACCCACAAGCCACTGGGGTGATTTCTCTTCAAAGACCAAATTACACTCCTCTCTCTCTTACTATCTGGTTGTTCAGGTTCTCTGGTCGACATGTTTTAGACACAGTCGGACCAGCATTTTTTAGACCAGAATTTCAGAACAAAATCACTCCATTCCAACTGATTAACTGTGGCCAGTGGATTCATTTGGGGAGGTGAAGTAAATTTGTTGCTTGGCTCTTACAAAGATTTCAAATTTGGTGAATTTCACAAGTAAATTAGCAACACTGACCAATCAGAAACTGTCAAGACAGCACTGCCCATTGAGGGAAAGGAAAGAACTGAAGGAAAAACTTATTATCTGTGTGTCAGCATCCAATTCAATAAAACTGCTCTGCTGGACATTAAACTGAGCCTAACGAGAGATGCAGGGTCTGCAGTGGGCTGACAGGCCCAAACCAGATATGAAATGGATATGGATATTTCAGAAGACTCCCAGATTCTGGTCTCTGGTCCCATCACAGGGACGTGCCCCAGATCCACCCACTACCTCAACCTTCACATCCTTACTGTACATATTGAGCTGCAGAATCATCCAAAAGGACATAAATTCTGGGATACTGAGGTGATCAAACAGTTGATGTCACAAAATACTTTTGTTTTACTCTTATAGCGACATTAGTGGTTGAAAGCATACCAGTATTCGTTACATCGTTGAGCTTCAACCCTACCCACTGATTTTAAATTGATTTCAGTCAGAATTTTCCTGCTGTGTCTGTACAGTAAGACCAAAAACATAAATTAAGTTTATTTCTCGTCAAGCTTCAGTCAAAGTATTTGAGCTGCTAATCAAGCCAAAAACTTTTTAATGCTCTTGGCCAAGTTGGTGATATATTATTTACTATTTTTTCCATTACAGGAATACAAACTTAGTTTTTAAGATGTAATGATGTCACTATAAGAGTTTAGTTGGAAAACAAGATAAGTATTCGCACCAGTTGTAAATAAAACCTCTGTTTACCATGATTACAATAAACTCCCAGATAAAAGTCCTCAAATAGTTGCCTGGTCTAGAGGAAGTTCAGGTATAGTTTGTCCCTGATTCACTGGATGGTTTTTGATTTGAAAGCAGTGTAGTTTTGCATCAACAGCAGAAACATGTTAACATTCAAAATTTAAGGTATTTGTCCCCTTCAGAGGTGAAATATGGAGTCCCTCAGGTTTCTGCATTGGGTCCTCTGGTGTTTATGTGCTATAAGTAATCTGGGATTTCCTGCTAATTTAGTTCACTTTAGTTCACTTTTATCACAGTATCATCTAATGGGCATTAGAGCAGTTGCTGACTCGTTCAGGCACCTTTTGAATTTATACCTTCAGATGGGTCCAGTCTCCGGGCTCTGCGGCCATGTTTGGAGTTGTTGTGTACAAACATGTTGTCTGAGACGGCAAGAACATGACCATCCACATTCACCGTCGTAGACACCACCACCTGCACATGCACAGAAAACATTATTTGTAACCTACATAAAAACACAACTTTGTATTCCTCTTATTGCCACAGATTGCACTTGTCGATATCCGATGGGTGGTGGCCAACACCAAAAATACTACAGAAATTATTTTCATTGCCAAAACTATTTTCTCAGCATACATCATGTGATGCAGAGGTTGCTTCCTCCTCTGAGTAATATGAATGGTGTTGGTAACTTTCATGACACCTGGCCTACGACTATTATTGTACAATGGAAAAATGTCCATTGTAAAAAAAAAAAAAAATCTATTTACAAGAAAGATAGCATGAATACAAATAGTTAAATCATGTAGTTATTTAATTTGAAAAGTTAAAAAAAATAAAAATATGAAAATGTGAAAAACTGTAAACAAGTCTCAATGTGCTGCCACCTGGCGTTTAAAACCTTGACTGTGCTGTTTAACCTGGCCAAACCCCCTCTTTGATGTCACAGCCTCACTCTCACTCTGACAGCCACTCAGCTGTGGCCATTCATCATCCGTGGCTGGTTGCCGTGGCGAGGTTGTTGCTGTTGATCCATGGCAACAGAGCAGAAGGTCATGCAGAGAGCAAGTAGAGGTGTCTTCTCTGTCGCCACAGTGACTAACCAGCACATCCTTCACCCTGCAGTCGACACAACAACTGGCAACGAGTCCAGAGGCTTCACCTGACTTCACCTGTCTCACTCATCTGATCTGACTCTCTCCCTCCACGTCTGTGGATATCTCACCCCATCTGCCTCCCCCTCTACTGCTGGTTAAACTGGACTGAACATCCTGTCAGCTTGCCCAGCACAGCGTGGAGAGAGAGAGGGTGTGTGTATGTGTGTCACAGCATGTGTGTCACTTGGTGTGTGTGTGTGTGTGTTTGTGTTTGTGCGTGACAGCAGAAGCAGTGAGACAAAGGAGAGTTTCCTCAAATGCCTCCCTTCTTTTATCCACGTTAGCAGTGAAGCTCTGTTGGTCATCCACTCTGGTTCATACTGAAATGTTTTATCTTATTGGAGACTTTACATGTTGTTTTTCTGGCCCGGGTTGGTTTATTGTATATGGTGCTCAATGTGGACAGACCTGAACCAGCCAGTCCCTATACAGCCAGGGATAAGGTAAAGGTAAACTAAATAGCTTAGCTATTGAGCCCTTGCTGTGTTGGTTTAGAGGTTGGCTCAGTGGTATTTCACTGCCTGGGTCCTCTGATTTTGGCCATCTTCCTACTGTTTCTGCTTATGCAGATGATGTTTATATCTTTGTCTCCAATGTTTGTAGGATACCCTGACTTTTGATGAAAAGGCCTCATCTGTACAGGTGAACATCATCTGCATAACATCATCTGCATAAGCAGAAACAGTAGGAAGTGAAGCTTTGACGGTGGGACAGTGGAGGAATTAGGCTGTGCCCAGTCTGCCCTGAGAACTTAAGTGGGGGATGGAGGGGCTGTAATTGCTGGGGGTAGTTTCTGATCCGAGAAACACATTGAAATGCGTTTGGTTAACAGGTGTTGTTGTATTTTGAAATGCTTTTCCCGTTTTGACCTTGGAGCAATGATCTAACAATGATCTGGTTTCTCTTTGTGGTGGCAAGGCAAATGGATTGCGAAAACTTCTCTCCTCTCCTCTCCTCTTCTCTCCTCTTCCCTCCTCCCCTCCTCCCAGTCTCTAGGAGTGTCATGGGATGATGTGGCTGATCGGTAATTAGAGGATCAATCATAGACCGGTTGTTGTTAAGTGGTTGATTATCATTTCAGTTAAGTGGACCAATCAGTGTCTGACTGGGTCTCTTATCTCAAAGACACTCAGGTACCCAACACTGACGAGAACAGTAGGACAGTAACATCCACATTAAATCACCCTGTTATCAGACTTTAAACAGTATGTAATGAATCAATGTTGTCAGTTGAATATTTAAAATTCACGTTTGGACAAAATTCCAGGTTTTTCATGCAAGCTCTGCTGACTGTAGAAGTTTACTGAGTATGGTTTATTAGTTTGGGCTGAACATGCTCTGGTCAAATGGTAATGAGACTATTTAGATTTTGGACAGAGATTGTTGCCACCAGATTGCTGAAATAAAGTTTCCTGTGTCGTTTTGAACCAGTTTTATATAAATAGCTTTAATTCCAGATGATCATATTTTTATCTCAGATTTTCATTATATCAGTTTTTTATTATAATTTCCTGGAAAAGACCATAGTCTCAGCATCTCCTAGTTTTTATTCTAAATATGAAGAATTTTACACTTTATTCTATCGATCCCATAGATCAATGCAACTGTAACTGTCAGTTTCTAATATTGTAAAGTTTGCTGCTAATTAATCTTTAGATTCTGTACTTGGTAGTCAGCTGAACATCTGAATAAGCCAAATTGTTAAATTTGTAAAATTTATTATTATTATTATTATTATCATTATTATTATTGTCATTATTATTATCATTACAAGACCGTTAATATACACTTTGATTGAGACATGATAGATTTCAATAATTTACACAGTCTGAGCTGCAAACAGAATATAATATGTTTGATTCATTTAATACCATAGATCAGCCATGTCCACTAACTGAAGAAATTATTACTTAGTACATTAACCAGTTTAGAGAAAATAATAAGACATATAAATATGAGAAAAATATTTAGAAGAGAACAAATAAGTAATATTTTTTCTAATATTTTTACTATAATCATGTGAAGTGTTATTAATTTTTAATTTTCCAGCAAAATTTTAGTGTGATCTATCTGCTCTACATGAGTTTTAATGATTAGAAGAAACTCGACCTGAATGATTTCTTAAAGTCTTTGATATACTTCAGTGAAATTAATAATGAACTGAACCGCAACAGGATTGAACACAAAAAAGTTCACATGTTTAAGAAAATGAGGCACAGACAGACAGACAGACAGATAGGTCCTTGTTGACCTCTCATATTATATCTGCAAAGCAATAAGCATCGGGCTGCACGCTGCAATGCATTATGGGTACTCTAGGTCCTCTAAGGCCATGTCCTGCCCTTTAGGGAAATGAATAATCTTTGTGTGTGTGTGTGTGTGTGTGTGTGTGTGTGTGTGTTTGTTTGTTTGTGTGTGTGTGTGTGTGTGTGTGTGTGTCACATGCATGTGTGTGTTACCTGAAACCTCCTCATGTCTCGTGGGTTTCCAGCATTTTTCAGACAGTTCTGGTTACACTTCAGGAAGAACTTCAAGAAGAACCTGCAGACACACAAAGATGAGAAAGTCTTAATTTCCTATACATTAAAAAGGTAATGTATATGACAGATAGGCATGTTAAATCAAGTAACAATAAAAAACGGTTACTAAGGATACTCAGCATACTCAGGATACGGGAGATACGATGGAATACAATAAAACATCAGTGACAGTACAAACAAAATAACAGTCACAGTAGAAGTCCAGAGCTTTGACAAAATGTTTAGACATAAAAATCTCAAGAAATAAAGCAAAAGATAAGAAAAATAAGTAACACATTAAGAAATATAAAAGAGACTAAATGTGACAGAGTAGTTACAATGCTGTACAAGGTATGAGAGTATGTGTATTAGCAATAAAACTAGCAGTAGTGTCGATAGTACTTTCATATGGTTAATATTTGTAGTAAATGTTGCTCAGAGTTCCTCTGATGTTTTTCACGATAAAGTCTGGAAGCAGCAGCTTCAGAGGGTAACAGGCCATGGTGTTACTATTGTAGTTAGATTTATTCAGATCTCACATTACTTTGAGTAAGCTTCAGAGGTTCCTCAGGGTTCTATCCTGGGTTTCCTTCTGTTCTTTCATAAAAACAAACTGTCAGAGTAACAATGATGTTTGACGATGGTACAAAGTTCTACACATATATAAAACTTAACTTTTACTGTAATTGAAGTCTGGCAGCTGAATTTAAGTAGTTTTTGTAACAGCGGTTTAAGAGGTTACTGTATTTCATGTTCAACTTTAAACTTTGCTAACATTATCATCCTAAGTTAAGTGGTCTGGTATCATCTCTATTTGGACAACTGATGGTATTCTGTCACATATATCAGGTTCATTAACAAAAGGAACAAAATCAGTCTGTGTTTAAAGCAACTTCATCATCAGACAACGTGGATATTGGATGATTCTGCAAAACCCCGGATTGTCTACAGCATTTTAAAATTCTATCTTTCTATAATATCAGTAGGTAGAAGCTACATTTAGGTTAATGTTAGATAAAGTTACAGAACTGGACATAAATCATGTGCAGTATAATTTTTAAACATGCACTTAATTCTTGATCAAGCCCGACCAACACCAGCTTGTCTTGTCAGCTGGTGCATATTCCCCAGTACAAGACAACATCATGTTGACTCTGGCCGAGGACTTTTAGATTGATGTTGGACACATCAGCTGACAAATCAGTCTCACTAGACAGTCAATTTAGGAGTTTTTCTGGAGCTTTCCATTGTAACAGGATCCCCCCAGCACTTTTATTGTAATTGTAGATTCTTTTGTCCACTGCTATTTGTGATGTTTTTTTTTCCTGTGATTTTGCTGTTTTTGTTCATGTTTTAGGATATGGAGGGAACAAATATTTACACACACACACACACACATATACTGAGGATGTGATGGCTGTGTATTGGGTTAACATGTATTACACTGGGTAAACACAGAGGACACACTCATCTCTCTGTCATTCTGTCAGCTATAACCCTGAACAGTTTCTCTCTCTCTCTCTCTCTCTGCTGTCATCCTCTCCCAGGAGAGATGAAGGGATGAAGGAGAGAAGACAAAGAACAGAGACTGCAGCTGCATCCAGATTTCAAACCTCAACACAAAATCCATCTCAGTCTGTTTGGATAAATGTGTCCAGTTGAGTGTTGTTTTCTCTGTTTTTGTTCATTGTTGTATAGTTGTTGTTCATGGTTATAGTGTTGTGACACCCCTACCTCATCTCCACATCCCCACCAGACTTTAATCTGCCAGTAACCTACATATTTGGTACTGTGAATCACAACAGAGACTCATTTGAGTTTCCAAGAGTTTTAAAGAACAGAGCCATGACTGTGACATGTGCTTGGTGTGGATGAAGGGTTGTTTTTGAGTGGTGGTGGTGGGGGGGGGGTCTGCCTGAGGCCATGCAGCATCCACTGTACCACAGCATCTTGGTAGTTTCTAAGGTAATGGGTTGTAACCACAGCCACACACATATACTTGCCTTAAACTAGTTGGGATGACCATCTCCTTAACCTGACCTCAGCCATCACAACTAAATGCCCAACCCCAACCCTGACCTGGCCCTAACCCAAGCCTGGTCCTGATCAGGAAAACCAGGTCAGAATCCTTAAAAAGGCCTGTGAAGGAGTGACAAAATGTCCTCACTTTGCCAAATGGTTTCAAACTAAAATTTGTCCAGACAACCATAGAAAGATATGCACACATAAAACAAACACACACACACACACACACACACACATCAAACCACAAACACACACACACACACACACACACACACACACGTACACACACACACACAGAAGGACAAAAAAGACAGAACTCCCTCTCAGGCAATGTTTTTGGTCTCTGCGGGTCTGAAGTATTGATTACCCAGGATTCCTTGCTGCTCCTTTCTAATGAGTCTACAGAAGGACAAAGTGCTGACACTGACACACAGACACACACACGCACACACACACACACACACACATACAGAGTTTTGAACAGATGCTCTGTAACCAAATAAACCTTTTCCACAAGAACATCAGTATGTGAGAGAGATTCAGTATATCTGATACCAGTACGATTAATATATAATCAATACAAGGGCCTCCTTTTATAAGACCAAGAATAAAAAAATGTGAGAGGATGCCATAGTAGTTCTAGTCTTACTGAAGTGTCAAATTTTAATGCAACAAAAGTGAGTTATTAAATTTTAAGAATATTTAGATAATTGATAGCTCAACGGTCCAGGTGATATTTGCCTCTGGGCTAGTTTGTAAAAAGATGCTCTCGCTCTCAGTTTGACTCCCACATGAAGTGGTTTAGATCTGAGCTGGCCACTGAAGACTTTACTCCAGGTTTTGGAGATTTGGAAAAAGGTCTTTACACTCTGTAAAACACATAACTCCCTCTGTCCTTTCTGTCAAACTCTCCTGCTGTATATGGGGAAGTGAGGCTTCAGTGAATGAAACTACCCTGTTGAATTATGGGTAATCCAGGATCCACAGTGATTGACAGTATTCAAAAGTGTGTCAATAAAGTTTAAGGCCTGAGTTTCAGTATATGGGTGCAGCCCCAGAAGTCACTCTGTATTCAAGCAGTACTTATAAAGCACCTCTCTAATCTTATCTACCACTCAAAGCTCTTTACACTACCCACATTCATTCATTCACACTCAACTTCATACAGCGCTCTTCTATACACACACACTTACACACTGATGGTACAATGGGGGCAATTTGGGGTTCAGTATTTTGCCCAAGGATGCTTGACATACAGTAGAATGGGGGATCGAAACCACGACCTTCCGGTTAGTGGACAACCTGCTCTACCTCCTGAACCACAGCTGCCCAAACCAGTTAGTGATTTGAGTTTGATTCAGTCGGTCCTCATTAGCCGGTGGAGGTCAATGAGCAGCAGAGTGACATGTGATCTTTATGCTGATCAAAAACCAGATGAGGTGCCACATTCTGGGCCAAGTGTAGGATTTCCCTGGGCATGAATGGAGGCTAGAGGGGCATTGCATTAGTGGAGGTGAGAGCAAATCATGACCTGTTGTTCTTGCTGTTGTTATGTAGCTTTTGTTGTTTTTACCTTTGTTGTTTTTGTTGCTGCTGTTGTTATTGTTTTGGTTGCTGTTGCTACTGTTGTAGTTTTAGTTTTTGCTGATGTTGTTGCTGTCATATGCGGTTGTTGTCGTTTTGTAGAGGTTGTTGTTGTTTTGTTGTTGTGGTTGTTGTGGTTACTGTTGTTGCTGTCGTTTTTGTTGTGGCTGTTGTTTTTGCTATTGTTTCTAGTGCTGTTGTAGTTGTTGTTTTTGTTGTGGTTGTTGTTGTGGTTGCTGTGGTTGCTGCTGCTGTTGTAGTTTTAGTTATTGCTGATGTTGTTGCTGTCATATGTTGTTGTTGTTGTTTATTTTGTGGTTGTTGTTGTTGTGGTTGCTGTTGTTATTGTGGTTGTTGTAGTTGTTGCTGGCATTGCTGTTGCTGTTGCTGCTACCATTGTAGTTTAAGTTGTTGATTTTGTTTGTGTCATTTGTGGTTGTTGTCATTTTTGTTGTGGTTGTTGTTGTCGCATTGTGGTTGTTGTTGTTGTGGTTGTTTTTGTCATGGTTGTTGTAGATGTTGTTATCGTGGTTGTAATTTTTTTTGTCGCTGATGTAGCTGTATTTGTTGCTGTATCGCTAATGTTGGTAGTGTTGTTGGTGTCGTTGGTGTTGTTGCTCCTGCTGCTGTTGTTGTTTTGGGTGTTTTTGTGTTTTCTTGTAGAAGCAGAAGGAAGCTCGTCTCTAAATGGATGAAGTCTTGCTGATGTTTTCTAAAGATACCCTCAATCTCTCAGTGTGACCTCTGACCTCCGATCAGCTGCTCAAACACACACACACAAACAAACACACAAACACACACACACACACACACACACACACAGACACACACACACACATACACACACAGAGTCTTATCGCCATGGTAACCACACAGCATCAGCAGTCTCAGCTGATCGTCTCCTTATCTTCAGACACACAGACTCAACTTATCTACATTACTCCTCTTCACCTGCTCCTCTTCTCTCTCAGTTTTTCTTCACCTTCTATCATCTGGTCTCCTTCTCTCTTCCCTTGTTTCCGTCCTCCTTTCATCTCCTCCCTCTATCTATTTTTTTTCTGCTTCTCTGGATGAGAGAGAGTGAGCGATCGAGGTCGTAAATCTACAAGCAGGACAGATTAAGCTTTCAATTTGTTATGTGATAAGCAGGGAAGACCTGACACACAAACACACACACACACACACACACACACACACACTCACACACACACACATCACACACACACTATTACAGCCCATATTTACGAGCAGGAAATTAGGACGCACAGCAAATTTATCTCTGGGAAGAATAGAAGTCACACACGCAGACACTGAAAACACACACACGGTCTGACTACACTCACACACACTCTGACATGCACTTTGTTGGAGTTAATATGCTCTATGAGGTAGAAAATGTAGTCGCAGTGTGAGGAGGAATTATACTGATGGTAATGTAATGCCGCACTCTGTGCGTGTGTTCGTGTGTGTGTGTGTGTGTGTGTGTTGTGTGTGTGTGTGTGTGTGTGTTTGATTTACGTGCTGTTGGCAGCTCTGCCTGTTAATCTGATCCGAGTCATTTACACTGCTCTCTCTCTCTCTCTCTCTCTCTCTGTTCAGGTTCATCTTTACTTTAAAGCAGCTGCTGTCTTTAAACTCCACATTAAAGCCTTAGAGTTCACTGAGAGTCGCTTTGCTCATTTGAACATTTTCTTCTGTTTTCTATTAAGAATCGAGTCCAGATGTCTCCTCTTTTGCAGCCTCAGTTCCACCAGCTTCTGTAACTCTGTGCATCTCCAGCTGGTTAATTAGTCGTTTTGCTTACCAGAGTAAATCAGCTTCTTGTGTAGTGTTATGTGTTAGTATCAGTTTGTTAGCAAGTGAAACCAGATCCTAACTTTTTATTTACAGTTATATATAACAGTTATAAAAGGATTCTGAACAAGGTGTTCTTACTGCTTGAAAAGAACCTGGAAGTTCTTGTTTTATGTCAGGTCCCTACTGTAAAAAAAAAAAAAAAATCATGTCACAGATACATACAGTCAGGTTTTTAAATCTTTAAACTGACCTCATTACAGAACTTCTCCCCATGTACATTTAATATAAAGCTCCCTCTTTCTGGAAAGGTTTGACATCAAATATCATGTCATTAACTTCATAATGTATCTTCAAAAATTACATTATATTTCCAAATAACCTTCATTCATGATCCCTTCTTTAGTTTTGTAGTGTTTAATAGTTCCCTTTGATATTCTTTACCTACTCCTTAGCTTAATTATTATTATTATTATTATTATTATTATTATTATTATTATTATTATTATTATTATTATTGTTATTATTTATCTATTTATTTATTTTATTATTACAACTTAATCTTACTTATTTTACTCTTGTTGGATTTTTTTTGCTGATGACAAGGACTCTGAACCTGAACTTTCTACCATGATGTAGTCTTTTCAATTAAAGACTAAAAAACACCATAAGAGGTGTGTTGTTGCCAATGAAAAACAAAGCTAATGATGTTGCAGATTAATAAATGAAAGATGAATGAGTAAAGACATCTGAAAATGGGGTCAAGTCAACCTTTAAAATCTAATATCCAGAACATGATCCGGAGGAAATTGTGTGATACAGTCAGAAGTTCAGTCAGCTTTGTGAAAATGTTTTGCCAACTGCGGCTTCCAAGGTTAAGAATGAACTCAGGGGACAACTTATCCTAACCCTAACCTGAACCTAATTCTAACCTGGCTCTTCAAACCAAATCTGAACCCTCAGACAGACCCTTGGCACTGAAAGGACCGACAAAAACATCCTCACAATACATTAAGTCCTCAGTACACTGGTTTAGAAACTTTAGAATCTGGTCCTTACAAAGATAGTAATACAAGACACACACACACACACAGACACACACAGATCCACACACTGACACACACCTTAAAAACAAAATGAAATAAAATCCAACAGGAAACAATGTGTAAACCAGACTGGTGCTCAACAGAACAGACCTCCACCGAATTTGGTGCAGATTGGTTTGGTAAATTTTCTGTGATCCTGCTGACAAACAAACAAACCAGCAAACAGACCAACACAAAGACACGCTGCTTGGCGAAGGTAATGAGTGGTACATTCTCCTGTTAGCAGACACATTTGAATACAAATTAAAGCTGTCAGAGATAATTAATGACAACTGTCACTTAGCATCAGGGAGTTAATTGACTAACGAGCTTATGGAGGAGGAGGAGCAATCAATCACAAACATCAACCCAATCGAATTACCTCCATCATCAATAACTACAGTGTATTTATCAAATCACTTCAAATAATGACCAGGTCATGAAAAAGAGACTGGAGCCAGCAGGAACAAATAAAGATCCTATGAATGGCATTAAAGAGGGAGGAGAATGTCACCTGGTACCTGCCGTAATATCTGACTCAGCCTCAACACTCACATGGTCAGAGACAAAGAGAAAACAAACCAGAGGAAACCCCAGCATTGATCTGATTATAACTGTGGGAAGATCGTTTCCCTTATGGTCTCCCTGATGTAGTTCTGTCTGGATCCACACATGTGTTCTTCCCCAAGATCAGGATCAGGAAGACTCTTAGGACCATAGACCAGAATTTACAGAAGCTAAGCCCCCAGACACAATCCCCTACCTCACTCAGAAATGTCTGATTAGCCACAGACAAGTCTGCAACATGTTTTCATCATGTTTATAGAAGATAAATAACAAATATTAAATCCTCTTTAATTGTTTTTAGTTTTATCATTTTTGTCCAAGTCTTTCACCGTATTTTTTTTTTTTTTTTGCTTCAAACAGAGAGAGACACAGATACATAGCAAAGTGGCACAGTGTGTGGTAAACTGTAAACTATTCAGTTGACCTATTTCAGCAAAACTGAACTTGTGATTCATGTGATAGTGATAGGGAAGAGATGAAATGTGGCTTTTTGTCAGATCAAACACACACACACATACAAACACACACACACTGAGAATAGATTCTGCTTATTGTTTAAGTCCAACATCTCTGTTTGATAATGAATCAAACCTGATGATGAAGAAAAACCTTGAAACCTTTTGGTCTGTCCTGCTCTGTTTCTGCTCTGTGTGTTCATGGTTGGCTGAGCTGCATGTTCATTCATACTACTTCATACACACACATGCACACACACACACACACACACACACACACACACACGCACAAACACACACTCACAAACACACACACACACACACACACAGCTTCATCATATCATGATTAGTGTGATGAATACGTTTGACCAACACGCCCCTCTCCTTGTTCTCAGCATGTTCTCAGTGATAAATGTTCTCAGAGAGTTTGTCAAACATTTCCAGAGTGTTAAACATCAGCCATGTTTGGTAAACTTCCTCAAGGTGTTTGTTAAACGTTCTGAATTTGACATTTCAGTGTTGTTTCATCTCATTGGTGCATGTTCTGCTTATGTTCTAAGCATTTTTCAAAAACGTTGGTGGGTGAGTTTTAATTAGAGCAGGATGAGTCACCTGATCAGACACAAACCCTGAGAGATTGTCATCCATTCTCTTTCTACACCACAGATTTCAGACGTCACTCTGTCTTCTACTGCTGTTTTTTTCAATTGTTTCCTGGTTTGGTTTGTACATTTTCCTGCAAAAGCATTCCAGCATCTTTGAGACTCATCTGGTCGAATTAGACTTAAATAGAAAAAAGATATGTGATCACAGTGATTGTGTACTGGGCTCCAGGAGCAGCTTGTCAGGTGTCAGTGTTATGGGAAGAGCTTTGAAAATGAAGTATATCCGCACTCACTGCCAGAGAGAGAGCCACAAAAATACAGACATAAATGACACAGCATCACAGCTTTTACCACCTCCAGATCCTTCTTAAAACATTATCCCTGCTGTAGAAGGTAAACAAAGTATAAAAAAAAACCCAACATGTCTATTAAATATACTAGTAAATATTCCTCAGAGCAAAACTGGTGTTACTGCTTAACAGTGTGCTACATAAACACTGACTCTATGAAATATGAAGAAAATGAATCATACACAGCTGTTTTTAACAACTAAAAATTTAGTATCATGTCACAGCTTTGTGAGGTCAGTCTTAAGTCTTTATTTAACGTGATGTGTTGAACTGAACTTGTTTAAAGCGGCTTAACTGTCCTTCTTCATATCAGACAGGACAGAGTTAAAGTCTGACAGCTGTGTATGTATGTATGTGTGTGTGTGTGTGTGTTTGTGTGTGTGGTCAGATGTGTTTGGGCCTGTCGCTCTAATTAACACCGAATGCTGGACAGGTTTTTCTGCTAATTAGCAACTACGGCTGGTTTGAACATGGAGCTAATTAACAGCTATTATGACTCACACACACACAGACACACACACATACACACACACACACACTGATTGCTTTTTTATAGCCAGAGACAAAATGTGTGATTTTGCCTACTTATGAAAAGCCATGTAGGGTGTGTGTGTTTCAATGTGTCAGGTGGCATCACAGGCTGAGGAACAGAGCGCCAGCTGTTACAGTGCACACACACATACTCACAAACACGTAGATACACACAAACACTCACACACGAATGCACACAAAAAAACATAGCATCAGGTCAAGGAGAGATAAAATGCAGTCCAGATGTAACAGCTGGTTTCAGATCTGCTCTAAAATCAGGTTCAGATTTGAAAACTCAACATCATCAAAATCCACTAGACTGTTACCGTGACAGCTCTTGTTTTCTGATTGGCCGGTAAACAGTTTTAACAGGAACAGTTTCTACAGGAGAAAGTGGTTATGGGTGGAGCATGTAACAAGCTGACAGCGTTAAACTCTGAATACATAGAGGTGGATGGTAAATGGCTCAGTCAGGTGCCAAAAGCAAAACTGCTGTGCTTCCACTTCACCATTTTCTTTAAGATATGACCCCTTGTCTGTTTCTGTTTATCAGGTCAAAACTCCAGACCAAGTTTAATCCCATGTCCCTGTGGCCACTCGGTCCTCATGGGTTCAGTTCGTGTGGAAACTGTTTCTCAGGTTGTGATGATCCTTATTGTGCTGATGTTGAACTGATGGTGTTACCATGACAAATACACAGTCTCTGCAATTCACATCAAAACAAGAAAAAACCCTGAACGATATCAAAAACACAAATTTATGGTACATATCTGAGAATTATTCTGATTTAACCACTTAGTGCTCTTCCTCCTCTGGCTACGGCAGACAGACAGGGTCAAACACAGCGACAGGAATATTCAGACTCTGACATTTTACTGCTTAACTACTTAATGTCAGCTGTCAATCACTGCTGCTCACACACAGAAACAGACACACAGACACACAGACACACACGCGGACGCACACAGACAGAAAGACACAGACACACACACACAAAGATGCTAACAGACAGACACGCACACAGACTCACACACACTCACACACACAAACACTCACAAACACACTCACACATGCAGATGCACACAGACACACACTCACACACACACACACACACACAAAAACACAAAAACACACACACACACACACGCAAACAGACAGACACACACACACACACATGCACACACACACACACACACACACACACACAGGTTTGTGCACCTAACCTTGTTAGGACATTGCATTGACTTCCATTGATTGTGTAACCTGAACCAAAGCCTTAACCAGGACCCGAAAATGATGTCCTGCCTCATTAGGACCAGGTTTTTCTCCCCATGAGGACTACTGGTCTATGACAAGATGGTGTTTATATCATAAAAGGTACCGAAGGGGTAACAAAAACACATAGACAAACACATACACACTGAGGCCTTGAGACTCTCGTCCATGGTTTCCAGACTCTGATGTAGAGAGGAGGAGGAGAGGAGGTGAGGGAGGAGGTAATTAATTTAGATAATGAGGAGTCCATCACCCCTCTCCTCAAAGCAAATGAAAACAGACAATTCATCCTCCTCTTCTTCTGCTCTTCATCAGAGTGAGGAGGAGGTTATTAAGAGTCAGACCGCTGCTACAGTCTTCTCTTGGTTAAAAACATTCAAACCAGCACCGACTGTCTCTGACGTCTCTGGTTCCTCTGAGCCTCAGAGCTCTATGTCCCCAGGAACTATTAAAACACATCAGTGGTCCACACTGTTTCAATGGGTGAACACACACTGTAATTTATCTAGAGTTAGTCACACACACAAACATGTAACATGTAAAGTGAAAATAAAGATTACCAAGAAGAGAACCCTGAAGAACCCTGTTACTAATTACTAACATTGTAAACGGGACCAGGGCTTCTGCTTTTTAGTGGTAGAATGAGCCACTTGAGTGTGATGTCAAAAGTCCTGTGAGCTTGCCAGCCAATCGGCCATCACTTACCTGATGGACACCTTCACTTGAGAAAAATGTGACAGTGTCTTTGTTTTCTGGTGTCTTCTTCATGTGTGGATCAATTTACATATTTGATAAAGCTCATTTGCATTTCTAATTACATACTACCTCACCGGCTGAACTGCTTTGTCTCTCTGAAGTTTCAGAAACCCTGAAGCTCTATCCTCTGCCCTGTGTAAGGACCAATCAGATAGCAGCTGAGTAGAGGTCTCACTTTGTGAAAAATTGGTTCTTATTAAAGATGATTCTTGTTAAGACAGGTTCTCATTAAATCTCCTCTCATTTAGATTTAGCTGATTGACAGAGACATGATCATAATGTGAAAAGAAAATTTAAAAAATGTCAAAGTGTAATTTGCTGCAAAGGAGTGAATCCACAGTGATATTAACAGTTTTACAGGAAACTCAGTGATCTCTCTCAACCACGAGCATCAGCAACATCTGGCAACCTCTGCGTAGAAGTACCAACCAAGCTGACAACGCAGAGAATCAACATGTTGACCAGACAGATAAGTTGACGGATCATCAGCAAGATACTGACAAACAAAGAGATAAAGTTGACCAGCTCAGACCAAAAAACTTTTCCTCTCAGTAGCAATATCAACAATTTGTTCTCCAGTTTTTCAAGCAACCAGAAGTTGTAGCGAGACAAGCTACTGAAAGTAAAGTCAATGACATCATCAGAGGAGGTTAAACACAGACTGTTGGTCGACAGACAGACGCTGTCATCGTCGTGACGACCGCTCTGTTTCTCTTTGAGCAGAACAGCTCGTTACCAGACGCCTCGTTAAGCGCTCGTTAACAGAAACAACAAAACAAAGCACACAAACACACAGCTGCCAATCAATCTGAGTCTGTGTGTGTGTGTTGTCGGTGTGTGTGTGTGTGTGTGTGTGTGTGTGTGTGTGTGTGTGAGTGAGGGAGGGAGAGAGAGAGAGAGAGAGAGAGAGAGAGAAAGAGAGACTGCTGTAGTTAATTAGTCCATCTGATGCAATGTAAAGCTGTTTCCTGAAATACCATCAGTGTGTGTGTGTGTGTGTGTGTGTGTGTGTGTGTGTGTGTGTGTGTGTGTGTGTAAAGAGCAGGTATAAAAACACGTTTCTTATTTTAAATTGTTGATCAATAGTGATGCCTCACTACTAGCAATGTTTACTAACAATCAATATTTACACACAAACAAACACACATGCACACACATGCACACACACACACACACACAGACTAACAAAAGGAAAAAACTGTTAAATACCAATTAGAGGGAAATTCACTTCAGGTCTCCCTCATCCCTCCTTCATTTCTTCAGCAGGAGGAGGTAAAGAAGAGGAGGAGAAGAAGAGAAAGAGAAAAAGAGTAGGAGAAAAGAAGAATGGGGGTAGGTGAAGAGAAAGAGCAAGAGGAGGCGAGTAGGAGGTGAGGAGGAGGATCACTTTGTGGTGTTAAAGAGGAGGAGGAGAGATTTGGTTGTAAAGTCAGTGTGTGTCTCCTCCATCAGAGTGTCTGATGTCTAATGATGAACAAGACGATCAATACATCACCTCTAACACCTCACACGCACACACAAACACACACACACACACACTCACACACACACACACACACACACACAAACGTATATACACACCGCACACACCCACACTCACACAGAGTAACACACATACACGTACAGATGTGCACACACACGCACAGTAACACGCAGGCCTCCACACCCACCCACACACACACACACTCCCACACACATGCACACAGAGTAACAAAAAACACACGTACACACACAAACACACACGCACACACACACACATACACAAAGTGTAACAAAAACACACACAGATGCATGCACACACACACAGAGTAACACACATACACTCCCACACACACACACACACACACACACACACACGCACGCATACACACACACACAGTAATACACACACACACACACACACACACACACACACAAGGGATAAGGATCGGGTCCAGGATCAGGATCAGCATCAAGTTATACTTTACTGCCACACAGAACCTTAACTGTCAGTCACACAGCAGCTGATGCTGAAGGGTCAAAGTTCACCAAGGGCAGAAGTTCATACAGATTTCCCAGATGAGGTTTTTGTTTCATGCAGGGCTAATGTTGGTCTTAACTGTACCTAAGAACCAAGGAACCAAGGAACCAAGGCCTGACCCAGGACCAGAGTCGGGCCAGGTCCGAATTCTCCTCAGTCTAATTGCATTTATATATATGCATTTATAATATTATTACTATAACTTCATAGGAACACATGTTATGCCGGAGCTGTTGTGTTGGATTTAATTTTCATTATACATGTTTACTTAATGAATATATAAATACAAAGGTACTAAAGATGTGACTTGTTTATTAGGCTCCCGTTCTTATTGGAAACAGGATAACCATTTACTATTGTTATTTGAAACGTTGATTAACTTAAAGGTCTTTTCAGGTAAAAACCCAGTAAAAGAAAGTTAATAGCCCATCTGTAATCTGTTGTATTTAAATTAAATGTCAGATGTTCAGCTTCCTATCAGCTCTTTTCGTTGTGTTTCAGCAGTTGAACAGCACCAGCTTGTGTGTACTGGGTCACACTCCCAACTTCGTGACCGTTTCCCAGGAAGAAAAAAATATTCAGCTACACTTCATCTCTCCATTGACTCCCATGCATTCATACATTTAACATTTAGCCAGCCAGGGGCCTCTCGGGGCCCCAAACATTATTCTGCTGTCAGTCACCCTGAAACACAGCCAGTAATGAGATTCCATCCAAAACCAACCTGCAGCATGAGAGGGAAATCACACCTACGCCCGCTACATGATTGACAGCACGTCGTCCTCCCATAATCCCACGCTGCAGACACCAGAGACCCTCGCAGACAGGAGATTGTACTCCCTCTCCCAAAAAAATTCTCACATCTGGTATTCAGATCGAGAGCGTGAAAAGATGAGAGCTGGTCCCATCACCATCATCATCATCGGCTACAAACAGGCAGACAGAAGAAGAAAAGACGAATCAAATCTCACCTGAGACATGATTCCGAGGACGGAGCGAGTTTAAAGACGTTAAACTGACTGAAGATCATTGTGTTAAAACATTCTCACAGTTGGCGTTCAGAGGGGAGATTGTCCCATCATCATTGACCGTCAGAGCCTTCAGAACAAAGAGCCCGAAACATGAGACAATGAGGTTCAACCTCGGGTTCAGGACCCCACAGGAGGCCGCGAGGGACTTTACAAAGCAGCACTTACAGTACATCAGATTACAGGTTGAAGTATTCATTTCTTTTAAACCAAAACTGTGTAACTCTTTTAACTACCTCTGACTGATATTTCTTTTAAAAAACTGTTTTACTGATAAGTGAAGCTGCTTTGGTGACTCTCTTGTTGTTGCCAGACAAATTCATGGGACAGTAAAGACAGAACTGAGCTGCAAAGCCAGCAGGGCCACGGAGCATGTGACATAGCAGCACTGGTCAAAAATAATATCCCTTTGCTGAAACCCGGCAGAGAGACAAAGAACAGGGTGTGTTCAGGGGATGAAATCAAATTGCTCTTTCATTTGATATTTTCCAGAATTATGAATCCAAAAAGGAGCAAAGAACAAGTCTGAAATAAGATATTAATGTCTATATGCAGAAAGAAACCCAATAAAAAAAATATATATATTTGTTTTTTATTCTCAGAGTCATTTGCCATAAAATCTAAATGTTTCCAAATTAAAAGAATCTACCAACAACATTGCAATTGATCCATGTTTGAAAATTGAGCACAGAAAAGAAAACTGATTCATCTGTGTATGGCTCTGTCAGGATCTTGCTTTTGGTGGGAGGGAGGCTGAGAAAAAAAACAAAGAATCCTTTCATCACTGAACTATGTGGAGATGAGAGAGATACATTCAGCTGGTAAAGTTTGTTACCAGTGATATTTGTGTACAATGGTCAAAAATGAATTCAAAGTTAAGTTAAATTCCCTGAATTCAGTGAAACCAAATGGATGTGAATTATTTTTCTATAAGATTAAATCTAAAAGGAACAAGACAAGAGATAAATGTCTTTGAGCAGACTAGCCCCCCCCCCCAACAATGTCCTTAAAAATAAGTCTGAGGCATTAGAGGTTTCTGACGTAAAATACCAGAGTGCAGGTACTAGGGTCACAGCTAAAACATCTGTATTTGAAAGACCATTCCAACAATGACATTATGTGTGTTTTAAACTGGCAGCAACCAATGAATCCTCTCTCTCAGTAATCTCATTTGCAGATGATACAACTCAGTTTACCTCAGCTCTGGCTGGAAATGCAGCCAAGGGGATTTTACAACATGGGGATATTTAATTTGAACATATCAACAATAACACATCTTCCTAGTGAACAAATCTACAAAACTTTTCCGAACAGCACGTTTCAGAAGGCTCATCTACTGTCATTTAGCCCTAATAAGGAGATGTCTGGTTCTGTTGACTGAAACAAGTCTTCAAACCTAAATTTTTTTTGAAAAATAACTCTATTTGTCATCACCTGAGTAAGTAGCCCATTGTAGTTTTGATTTCTATGATTCTATGGCTGGGATTCACTTTAGACACCAAAACTTATTGCTGTAGTTTAGAAAAAGATGGTGGTCAGGGTTCAAAAAAACAAAACAAAAACCATGACTGTTGGGAAACAGGAAGTGAACTCCAGTCTCAAGTATCAAGTCCAGATCTTTGATTTCCAACCATCCACTCAACCTCTGTCTTAGGACCTATATGGTGCATCTGTTGTTTATCTTTGCCAGGTTTTACAAACAGCTTAAACACAACTGACTGAACTGAGCAACTGAGACTGAACTGTGTTGAGATTTTATTTTTTTTTTGGATTAACTGTTTCCAAGGTCAAGAATGAAATTGCGATCAACAGAAATGTCTACATTTTTATGTGGATTCAAAATAAGACAAATATGATATAATGTAAATGTAACAGTGTTGTATTTCAGCCTTTCACTCATGTTGGTCCCATTAATATTTCACTTACGTTGAATCATAAATCTGAAATTAATATAAACCATGGACCAGCAGTTGTGAATGTGAAACAATGGTTCTGCAGCGACTTTAAATAAAAGTGGTCTGAGTGTTTGTGCTCTCTGCAGCAGAGTCTGACCCTGACATGTTTCCTGTTCACTGGACGCTGCGGAAAACACAGGAGACCTTCCCATCATGCATTTCAGCAGGCAGAGAGAGAAAAAAGCATTGCTGTAATATCACCACTTCTCTTTTCAAAAGGCTGCCACAGTCACATCCATCCACTTATACCTCCACACCTCCATCACTCCATCCATCCATATTCCCTCCTTTTACTCCCCCTCCTCCCTCCTCTCACAGCCTTAGAGAAGAGAGAGAGAGGGACAAGGGGGGAGGGAGAAATGAGATTAATACTCGGGGGGGGGCAAGAGGAGGAGGAGGGGTGAAAGAGGAGGAGGGGGAGGTGAAAAGAGGAGAGGAGAGCATATAATTCCTCATGGGAGAGAAGAGAGGGGGAGGAGGGGAGGAGCAGCAGGGAGGAGGAAGAGAAAAATAAAAGACAAGAGGAGGCGGAGGAGGAGGGAAAGGTGCAGCCTCAGTTGGACCAGATCGACCCGGTATCTCCAGGAATGATGTTGTTGGATGGTTGTTTTACATTCAGTGCGTTAACACAGAAAACAAATTGTTTCTGTGGAGGTCTGACTTTCATTCAGGACACCGGAGCTGTTAATGTTAATGTTAATGTTAATGACCTTGATCAGTAAACATCTTTCTCCAACGTTAGTTATTCTGAAGATTAAATGTGACTTTTAAACATGGCGTTGCAGAGGAAAAGTCAATGCATGTTATCTGGGGAGGCTTTTTTCTGACGCTTGATCATTTCACATTTACACACATTACAGCTGACTCGACTCATTTCTCACAAATGTGATATTGTTTGAGCTGCCACTTATGGCACCAACCTGTCAAAATCCTGTCTTTATTGAACAGATTTGTCAGATTTTGAAAACTCAGCCCTGCAATTCTTCTTATTTGCAATTGCACATTTAGTGTGTAATCTTATGTACAAGTCTGTGTGTAAACCTGACTTTTCTCCGGACAAATTAAGAAATTCCCACATAAAGCACCAGACCTAAAAATCATTTAATCTTCCAAGATTTAGAGCAACTCTCTGTCAGGTCTCCATCAGAGACACAGTCAGACTGTGTAGCATCATGTGGCATTGCAATCCTTCCCCCCTCAACAACTTTACATCAGACTTGAATTCTCAAGATTTGGGCCTTTGTCGTTACTTTTAAGAAATAATATCTGCGCCTCCTGCAGAGTTTCCTAAGACTTCAGATAGTCGAGCCTTTACCTTCTTCTGTCACTGTCACATAGAAACATCAGGGTTTACATCCAACCGAGTATCCTTCTGCAATTGAAGCCTGTGTCTAAGGACATTGCTTTATGGTGTGTTGGTCCAAGGACAAGAATTTAAACACATTCTTTGCATCTGAAGCGAAGAGCAAGAGTGATATTTTTGCAGGTATTTTAGGCCTGGTGACACACCTGATACTACTGCATAACAAGCCTGGATTCAGCAGCAACAACCTTTTCTCATTGTCTGAATGTATGTGAAGAGACGTGTATCAGCTTTAACACACTCCGTCTCTGTCATGTCTCTACAGTATCACCACAGAAACACTCCGACATGTTGATTTGAATTACATACACAGATTTATACATCAGGTTTGAAATATAATAACAATCGGACTCCAGAACAATCTCTCACACACACACACATACAGACACAGACACAACCACACTCAGGCCAGGAGGGAGAAATATGTTGCTATTAAAATAATGTGTGTGAGAGAGAGCGTGAAATACATCCAGAAGAGATCAACAGAAACTGCATGATAATACACTGTGCGTGTGTGTGGGTGTGTGTGTTACCTGTCGATGATGACTGGGTCTGACGGTGTCTCATTTCTGTTTCCACAGCTCTTCTTATCACAGCAGCGACTGACACAGACAAAGACAGAATAATAAAAAGTAAAACTGTCACTGGTTCTCCATTTATTTCCCCTTAGTCAGAATAACAATAAATCTAAATTTCAGTGCCTTCTTATTTTTACCGTACACAGTGTGGGTAGTGTGGGTGGGTAGTTCATGTAGTAGCACGGGTTACAGATCTTCACAGACCATTCAGCCCCTACTGCTGAACAAATGATCTCCAGCAGAGTCAGGTCTGGTCTGGTCCTGTTTTATTGTTGCAGGTCTCGAGTCTCTTTGTCAGTTTAATACCTGAAGGCGACTCTCAGCTCTGATCACATGATGCGTCATCACTGTCACGACGGGGTCAGGTGTAATTGTTTTTCTCAGGTCTGGTCTAAAATGCTGGACCCATAACGACCCTTTAGTTCTGGCTCAGTTTCTTACCTGCACATGATCTCATGTGTCAGCAGAACTCGGCACATCTCTGGATTCTTGTCCTGACCTTCATAGATGATCGCCTGAAACACATACAGGTGTAGTCAGCCTTCTCAGGTGTTTAAACACACCTGTTAAACACAAAGCAGTCCGCCATGGCCGTAGATTTAACTTAGTTTCCCTTGACTTCTCATACTACTGTCTCACTGAGACCTGCTGAGTAAGAACATGTCTCCTCCTTCCTTCTCGCAGCAGAAACAACTCAATTAAAGCCCCATTTCATTTGTCTCAATTATGAGTGATTATTAGCCATTACCCTGAGAGAGCGACTGTGTGAAGTGAGCAGGGCAAACATTTGATCCTCTGAATGTTTCATTACAGCTGCAGCCTGCAGATATTCATTTGAAACAGCTGGAACCAAATGCATGAAAAGCCTTTTTTACAAAGAACGGATCACACGACGCAAACGACGCCTGACGGCCACACTCGTTAAACCTCTCTAATTGAATGACTCGTTAGATTTAGATGCTGGTTTCCATTAGTGTCACTGTGAACAACAGAGGGAACAGACTGAGAGGGGGAGAGAATGCTGACTGTACTGTTCTTACCAGAGTGGAAATACAAAAATACCACTCTACAGTCCTGTAATCGCCCCCTACAGGCCGCAGTGTTCATTAAAAATGACATCCTGGTCTGAATATGAACGTCAGTGGAGTAAATCATGTAAAATCTTCCCTGTGGTTGGTGCTAGAGGAAAGATCATGGGGTCTAAAAGAACAAAATCATTTTACCCACTTTACCAACTCGTCAAGCAACTCCTGTCTGTGCTAATATCCCAACATGTCGTCATAATTTCTACTTTGTTTCTGAGAGAGTGTTAATCCAATGACATATCACTCTGCCCTGCAGTCATCCTTCTCCTGGTGGAGGTCAGTGCTGAAGCTTCAGCAGCACCCGTAAAAACAAAATAGTTCTGTTGACCTGTTTAACTCTCGTCAAACTCTGGACTCGTCAGCAGCCCCTAAGTTCATTGGGCCTAATCATATTTTGTTGGACATGTTGTCGGACACCTCTGTGGGAATTAAGCCGACGTAAACTGCAGTTTGTTACAACAGTCCAGCAGTGATACTGAACGGCACTGGGTTGGTGTTCACGCCTTGTTTCAGCTTCAGGTGAGAAGATGAAATGAACCAGTTTAAGTAACAGATCCAAGATACTCCAAGATAGTTTATCAGACACCAAAACACTGCACAAAGTTTTATAACAGTATGACTTGTTCTGCTTTTTCAAACAGCCTTGTTTAATCCGTAATATCTTTTTAAACCATGATGACTCTGTGATGGAACGTGAACACGGTATCAGACAGTTTACATGCTCATGTCCATGAAGCCGATTTCACAGCTGAGAGTCCGCGTCTGTTTGTCGCGGAGGTGAAACTGTGACAACCCGATCTCTGTTGTTCGAGATGATGCAGTGACGACGTGAGTTTAACAGATGGTTCGAGCTTCACTCAGCCTGTGATCAAACACTCAACGCGTGTGATTTATTAACTGTGGTGTCGCATGCCCAGGAGAGAGAGAGTAAGCCTTGTGCTAAGTGTTGACTGCTGGAACAGCAGCAGGAATCACTCAGATGTGTTTGTGTGCCTGCAGTCAGGTCTGCAACGGCAGATTTACCCACGGTGATACAGTCTGACTGCTCACATCTCACATTTCATCACGTGACAAACAAATCTTCATACGATGGGAGATGGTGAACTCGTCTGTTTTCTGTTATTGAATAAAGGAACTGGTACCACTGTCCTTTACCGGGCCATTGTCACAGCCCAAATACTGTACATTTACAAATGACAGATTTACTTATTAGTTGTTCTGATGAAATATGAATTACAGGCAAGTGTAGACATTAAGTTTTCTACAAACGTCTACTCTCACTTAAATGCATCTGCACCGGGTTTATTGCCATTAAGTTTTTAGCATTTAAAAAAATTATCCCAAATATCAACAACTGCAAGTAAACTCAAGTACCGTCCCAGAACTTTGATTCTCTTTCTGTACATTTATACCAATTGTAGCTTATTCAGAAAACTGCAGCTGTGGTAGATACCAGGTGTTTCACAGGCGTCGCTGCCTTTAATAAATCCAGGATGGTCTGTGGGTCACTGGGGGGTGACGGAGACGATAATTCACCAACGAGCAGCTGAGTTTCTGTTTTGTCTGTGTGCAGACATTGGACGACGCAGCCTACTGACTGTTTTCTTACAAACCATGAACTTACGTTTGTAAAGAACAGGAACAGGATGTTGTTTGTTCTGATTGTGGCCACAGTGAAGAATGCATTCTATAGGGGGCACTGGCAGGAATTTAAGCTTTTAAACTGGTCAGTTCATTCATTCATTGGTCAGTTTGTCTCTTATTAGTGTTTTATGTAAACTTGTTTTGTAGGACTGACAGTTTCAGGCTCAGTGACAGAGCGAAGTTATTTTAATTAACTGGTGTAAATGTAGAGTTAATGAATGTTGAGACTCTGTCAGTCTGGATTCTATATTATATTGGTTTTAAATATTGAGCCAACAGAGAGATCCGGCTGTGATTCAGATGTGTTTCAGTGTGAAGGCGGAGGAAAAGTCTGTCAGATCAGAAAAACCAGAAACTCCTAGAAAACCTCTCAGATGTCAGAGAGAACTTGCCTGAAATTTCATCTGATGGCTCAGACTGAAGGAGCAAATCTCTGGAGTGTCACCGATGTCATTCGATTATTTATTGATTGATCTTCTCACCTGGTCAACCCTTGATCATTATGGTTTGAATTAGTTAGTTAAGTTTGAATTAGTTTTTCTGTCATCAGCTCATCTTCTCTTTGATTTTTGAGATTTGTCTCAACCTCAGGTTATCTAATTTCCCTGATATTCAACAATCAGTGTCTTACCTGTTTGGTCATGGAGTCGATCAGTCGGACGTACAGATCTTGCTCCGTTCTCACTCCTGAACACACACACACAAACACCATTAATAAAACATTTATTATTAAAAGATATTTATATTAATTATGATTTGTTGTTTTTATTCAAATGAGATTCAGAGTCAGCTTCTCTGTTAAATATTGACAGGTATAGTTATCATCATTTTTCAGTGAAGAAAAAGTAAAGAGATCTCCAATGAATCCTGTGCAGGCTGCACTGTGTGGTAAAACAAGCATACTCACCGTTACTGTAGAGCAGCTGTAGTTTGTAATGGATCCCATTGTTGGTTTTCTCTCCTGTTGGCTCCTGGACACAAAAAGAAAAATCAATCAAACTGAAATGATGAAGAAACCAGATTAACTAATCTTTGGACAGGTGCATTTGGTTTGTAACACCTGCGGTTAATCAGAAATGAGATGTAGCAGCTAATCTGCTTATGTGGAAAACGAACCCCTGGACCTGTTCAGACCTGTGACTTTTAGTTTGATGGTGTGTTTGTTTTCTATTCCTCATTCCCTGATTTACATTCTAAAAATGCAGCCACACTTTTATCTTCGATTGTAGGGATTAAACCTGCATGGGTGGGGCTGAGCAGTCTGTAACATGGGTGTGTTCGGTTTTCCATTGTCCAACTTTCCTCTTTTAGCATGTACAAAACTGCAGGTGCATTTTTATTCTATCTCAGTTTGGAGGACGTGTGGCTGGTGACTAAGGGGTGTGTGTGTTTTGCATCCCAGCCCCCCCCCCTCTTGATGATATCACCTTCTCTTTCTCCACAAAGTCGACATAGGCAGTGCGTTCAATCTCGACTGGCTGACCCTGGCGGTCGTACAGCGCCAACACAAAGTGGAAGAAGTTGGACTTCCTCAGATTGGACGGAGGCTGCTTCTCAAAGTGAGCACGAGCTAGCCCCACCCCGCTGAGGGACAGACAGACAGACAGACAGACAGACAGACAGACAGACAGACAGACACTGGGTCAGTCATATGAGGAGACAAAACAAACTAAAACCTAGCAGTAGGCTCATCATGTTTCAGTGACCTGAAGACTGCAGGAAAAAAAATACAACTGATTTCCTTCAAAAAGTGAAACAAAATAAATGGATTTTATGAAACTCGACCTAATGACAGAAATGACAGCAGGGAGAAAATTTACAGAAAATTTACCTGAACAGTGAAAAAAAAAGAAAAAAAGGCAGTTGAGCCTTTTTAAAAAATTCTCATACTTTTTGTGTGTTCGGACTAAAGATGCATAAATTTCAGAAACAGTGCGAATGAAGAAGAATCTTCAGCGAGATGTGACATGAAGCTTCAGGCTTCAACCTCCACATGAATGAATCATGTTAACCACAACATATTAATACTGCTGGGGATATTTAACAAAAGGAAAAAAACATACAAATCACTTTAAATTCATAGCAAACACAGGATCTCATGGTCATGTCAGGATTTATAAATATTCATATTAAAGTAGTTTTGACCCCGGCTGAAAACACATTCCCTCATTAAAACACCAGAAATACAATTTGTCATATTTATATTTTTAGATTTTGTTGAATTTCCACAATGAAAAGTCAGAGTGAAGTTTCTGGCACAGAAACAAATCCTCAGGTTCAGAATATTAAATATATATGAAATCATATAGATGATCTGCTTCTCAGTGAAAACTAAAGTAACAAACATTTTAATGAATGGCTCTGATAACAGTAAATTCACGTAAATAAAAAGGCAGATGATTCTCTTTGCATGGCGTCAGCTGAAGCTTCAGCCCAAAGGATTTTATTCTGCTGCTTCTCCCAAATATTGAAACTGGTTATGATTTTACATTTGCTAAAATGTCTGTGCACATCACAGTTTTGCAGGTTTCTAGCAATTATATCATAAACTCTGAACTATTTTACACCTACACAAGTTTTATTTGAAAATTTTTAATGTCGACAATTTAACATGTTGAAATATCAAGCACCAGGTTTCATCTTCGGCTGTGATTTAAAGAGATGAGACACAAAGACCTGATGTCTCAGCAGAGACAATTTCTAATGATCATGTCATAACGGTATTTTATATTTAAAACAAAGGTTCATAAAAATGTTCCAATTTTTACTATATTGAAAAATGTGAAAAATCAAAATTCATCTGCATCATCATATGAGTAGATCAGGTAAGATTCACAAAGACCCGATGTTCAAGCAGATTGAGCCTTTTCTCTGAACTGTATTTTGCACCACAGCTCCATGACAATGTTCCCTTTACTTTTAATAAAGACAATTTTACACACATTAAAATATCAAACATCAGGTTTCATCTGCAGCTCAAAGACCTGACGCCTCAGCAGAGAAATTCTAACGATCCTGTCAGAAACTCTGGACTGTCTTTTTTTCTGCAGCTTTATGAGAATTTTCATTCAAAACTTAATAATAACATCATCACATGTATTAAAGAAATGATTTTCATCCTGATATGATCTGATTTTAACCCACTGAGGCCGTTTTTATGAATAAACTATGGATTAGATTTTATGCTGCTGCTTTGTGGGTCTGTAAAAAATGTAAAAACACGGTTTTATCTGCAGCCTTGATTCAAAGATTCACAAAGACCTGACGTCTTTGCAGAGAGAATTTCAATGATCCTGTTATATAATTATTCTTTATTTACACCCCTGCTTTAGATAACATTTATCTTGCTAATAACAATTTTGTATATATCTGTAATGCGAAAAATAAGTGTCATCTACATCAGAGACAGAGATTCACAGAGGCCTGACGTTTCAACACACCAGGCTGTTTGTAATTATCATGTTATAAACTGTAAACTTTATTTTCACTGCTGTTTACTGATGTTATTTATTTTAGCTGCAGCTAAAAATTAGTTTCACTTTGCAGCTCTCACACACTCACAGTGTCTCAATGGAGAGACCTTATAAAATTAATTTGACTATTTAATGAAATGAATGGAATTTAATTTGCTGTAAAAAATGTTAATAAATGTGGGAAATTGATGTAATAGATTTTAAAAACCTTTTCATTTTATTTGCAGGTCCTAGGATTAGCTGGTGACCTGGCACTGTCACTGTCACTGTCTGAGGATAACGGTGTTTTGTTAGTATTATAAAGTTAAAAATATTACTGATATGAACAGTTTCACTGATGTTGGTGTTGATGATCATGTTTCATCTGCAGCTCTGAGTGTGTCGCAGCGCAGGTTTGCTCTGACCAATGCAAACCTGCAGCCTCTGTGTTTTGGTTAAAAAGGCAGATTAAACTTTCAGTAGAAGAATAAAAATCTGTGCTTATGAAAATATTTTCCTCAGTGCTGAAGTTTATTTTGAAGCCTTTTTTTAACATATGATGTCATTATCACTAAATGTGGACAGTTCAGGGGTTCATGGTTCTGTTTGTGCAGCAGGAGCTTAAATCCTAAGAAAACTAAAACCTGAAAAACTACACAACCTCTGAGCTACAGTTTGAACTTTCGTCCTTCACACCTGAAACAGCTTCAATAAAAAAAAAAAAAAATTAAACGATTCTCCTCTGTTTGGCTGAGTGAAGACCCTTTAATTCATCATTCAGGTTTTTCTTCAGCATTTTCATTTTTGACCTTCAGCCCCATAGAGATCATGAGTATGAGAGAGTGAGAATTATGGTTCAAATAAATATTTCTGCTGGTCGGATTTTCTTCTTTGAACATCTCAGACTGAACAATTAAAATCAGAAATATCAGAGATCCCTCTGTCTGAATCCTTTTTGATAACTGATGTTGTCTGACTCTAATTGCTCTTTTCCCTTCAATAACTGTGCTGTTAACCTCACCATCTTCTGCACCTCCAGCCAGTAACAGCAAAAACTACAAATATTATAGATATTACACAACTTTTTTTTCTCATGAAATGAATCAAAAAACAGGATTTTTCATTGAGCTTTGACCTCAGAAACTTCTAAAAATATTCAGTATCTAAAAACATAATTTCTTCAGTTTGCACTAATATTACAAACATCAAATTGAATTTGCACTATTTTTCCTTTCAGCTGGAGAATATTCAGACCAGAAAATCTTTGTCCATTAGCCAGAAAATTCTGATATTTTTTAGTAAATTAAAAAATTAACTGTTGCAACATTTTTTTTGTGATCCATTAAATGTTTGATCTAAAACAAAACAACTGAAATACCCCCTCATAATGGCTCAGAATGGTTGTAATTTAAAACTCCTCCATCTGAGCTAAATGTTCCCATTGAGTGGCTGTTTGTCCGTTGGGACTACACCCCCCAGAATCCCTCTGGGGTGGCGGTGAGTTTACCTCTGAGCGGCCGTGTTGGCATCCACTACGCCGGCTGAGTGCATCCAGGAGCGAACAGCCAGCGGCTCCTCCTTCATGCTGGCCGTGGCCCCGCGGGGCAGGTTGTCCTGGATCCCGAACATCTCCGGGGCCCCAACGCTATGACCGCAGCCGCTGCTGCACGATCACAAAAACAAAACAGCAGTAGTAAAACAGGAAGAAAAACCTACGGCAAAAAGGAAAAGTCCAGCAGAAAAGAACAGCTCAGGTCTACGGGTCGGACTGAGGCTCGGTCTTCTGGTTGCTTCACAATTTCTTCACGGACATTGAAACCTCAAAGTCCGAAACCAGCCTGGCAAGGCAGAAATAAGAGGAGGACGAAGGAAAGAGGGAAGAAGGGACACAAGAAGAAAAAGAAAAGATTTGTGCAGAGAGAAGAGGGGCAGGAGTTTTATTCTTCTGCAGAACTTTTTGTCTGTTTTTCAGATTTAATTCAACTTTTTACTCTGGACAGAAAAAAATCCTCTCTCAGAGTTTTTTTAGGGATATTTTAAAAATTCTTAGCCTTGGCCATCATGTTGAAACCGGCGTGAAAGGAAGGAGGAGGAGGACAAAAAAAAGGGAAAAGAGAAATAAAATCCTCAGAGGGCAAGAAAACAAGGGGAAACAGAGCCGGGTCCGGACGGCGAATCGAGTACGAGCAAAGTGTCTTTTTTCTTTTCCCCAAAGAGAGGAGGAGAGAGGAGGAGAGGAGGAGAGGAGAGGAGGAGAGGCAGGCTGATGATGGAGGGATGAGGAGCGGAGGAGAAACTCTCAGCCCTGCGGCCCCACAGGACTGGACGCCAAAACCCAAAAACCCCACGGGTCTTCCTACAAGCTGCTGACGACATCACAGCAGGGGGCGGGGTCCAACCATATAAGGAGAAGAGAGGTGAGAGAGAGAGAGAGAGACAGAGAGACAGTGTGTGTGAGGGTGAGAGAGAGGAAGAAGAAAAAGAGAAAGGAGAGAGAGAGAGAATGGGAGAGAGAGAGAATGAGAGAGGGGGAGGAGGAGGCAGGAGCTCGAACCAACCAACCAGAGAGAGAGAGAGGGAGAGCCCTTGATCGCCCGGTGCAGTTATTTCCTCTCTCTCTTTCCAGTGAAATGAGGAACCTGAACTGGTTTGGTTTCTGGTTTTGTCCATGTCGACTCTCAGAAGCTTCTTCCACTTAAAGAAGAAAAAAAGTGAAGGAGATATAGCAGGAGTCGTGGTGGTGGGAAGGCAGTGAGGGATCATCATCCCCGTATGGACATCTTGACTCAGAGACCGAGTAGAGGACAGGATGTGACTCAGCCCAGTGTCAAAGAACCAGACTGCAGAGAGAAAAAAATCAAGTGACCCAAACCTTCCCCAGAACGATCCACCCCTCCGACAAGTTCAGTGTAAATTAGTTCAGAACTTTTTGTAATCCTGCTGACAATAAACAAATAAACAAACAAAGAAAAAGGATGGAAAAATAGAACCTCATTGGAGGAGGTAATAATGTGTTGATATCCATCCATAGGTTGGGTGCTGTCTCCTTCCCTTCCAGCAGCACCAAGAGATGCCAGGATTTCCTCTAACATCCTTTTTCTTTATGCATCTGCTCTGATGCAGCATTTACTAATCGCACCGAAACATGCAAGGCGTGAAAAGTGTTAAAAGCATCCGCGATCCGGCTGCAGCTCCCAAACCCACCAGTATGTTCTCCTGGTTCTATTGGTTTTTCCAACCCAGTAAACAGATGGAACAGATTTAACAGTTTTAACAGTTTTAAGAATGTGCAAAGACGAGAAAGACTGGGGGAGTCCTGCAGTCTGGAATCCTGCAGAATCGGAGCTCAACACTGTAACTCACATATTCGTTGTGGAAACACAGACACACAAATAGTCCGACTATAATAGTCCATGAGCAGTCAGACTCATGTCTTCAGATTTAACTTTGTGATTGATCAGGAATTTGAAGTTTGAGATTGTTTGAGCCCGGATCCATCAACTTCCCCCTTGGAGTCAAGAGTTTGCTCTGATTTGACAGAACAGACCAATGAGTTCTTATCACAGTTTCTAGGTAATGCTGTGGGAGACGGTTTATGTCTGGTGTTTAGAGCCAAGTAAGGAATTCATGTCACACCACCAAAGGTAAGCCCTCATCTCTGTCCGATGATAACTCTTTTTTAAACCAAGTTTCCCCAAGTGTTTGAGCTGCCCAATGTTTGCCAGATCTGCACCAGACCTGAACCAGACCTGAGCCAGAAGTGACTCAGACCTGAGCCAGACCTGCACCAGACCCGAGCCAGACCTGAACCAGCCTGTGCCAGACTAATCACATCTGCACCAGATCTGAGCCAGTCCTGCACCAAACATGAGCCAGACCTTTACCTAACCTGTGCCAGACCTGAACCAGCCTGTGCCAGACTAAGCAGATCTGCACCAGACCTGAACCAGACCCAAGCCAGACTAACTTCATCTGCACCAGATCTGAGCCAGACCTGCACCAAACCCGAGCCAGACCTGAACCTGACCGGAACCAGACCTGAGCCAGATCTGAACCTGACTTGAGCCAGACCTGAGTCTGACCTGAACAAGACCAGAGCCAGACCTGAACCAGATCTGCACCAAACCTCAGCCAGATCTGAACCACACCTGTCTGCCACATGCAGTGCTGGTTTTCTTTAACCTTATTGTGATCCGGGCTGGTGCATGTTTAGGTAGAAATGCGGCCGTGAGAAAGTGCGGTTTCTAAAACAGGGATGAGCAGAACAGTTCCTGCTGCTGATCGACATCAGTGTTGCTGCAACTTCCTCATATACATCATGCTATCGGACAGGAAGTGAGACAGGCTTTTCAGAGTAACAGCGCTCCATTCTTCAGGGGACGAAGGCCTCCGAGGCTCTGAGGGGTGGATCGAGTCCAGTCTGACAAACAATGAGAGGAGAAAGGAAAATAGAGATGAGAGGACGAAAGGAATCAGTTTAAACTGAGGAGGAATAGAAAAGAAAGAAATTAAACAACAAGAAGAGAGAAGGGGAAAATTTACTGTTTTACCATGATTTAAATCTGAGAGGAGTCCAAGGAGAAGAGGAGGAGAAAAGAGAAGAGAGGAGAGAGCAAATAAAAGAGGAGAAAAGGGAAGATCATTTAGACTGAGAACAGGCTGAAGAGAAAAAGATGAAGAAAGAAAAGGAAATGAGAAGAAAGAAGAAAGAAGGGAAGAAAAGAAGAGAGGAGCAGATGATAACATGGTAAAGCAAAGCAAGAAAAGGGAAAATCGGAGAAGAAAAATATCAAAAGAGCAAAGAAAGGAGAAAAATGGAGGATGTTTTTCCCAAAAAAGAGAAAAAGGGGAAGAAAAGGTAAAGAGTGAAAAGAGAGGAGAAGATAAGCCGAAAAAATAAAAAGTGATTAAGAAGAAGAAGAAGGAGGAGGAGCAGGAGGCGGAGATGCGTCTGGTGAGTGAACATGTTCAAGACTTTTATTCACATTTTAGAATTTTAACCAATCAAAAAAAAGAATCACCTTCACAGCTGCAGCAACTGATCTGACTGACCAAGAGGATCAATTGATACCTGATCAACACAACGACCCTCTCAAGAGATAACAACAATAGCAATGATAATTATGATTATAACAAAATCAGAGACAGCAATCCTGCTGTTTCTCTTTTGCTGGTTTTGGTCGGTAATAAAAAGCTGATAATTCAATTTAAATGGACGATTAAATGAGCTGTCTGAAGGAGGGTCTGATGTGAAACGCTGGAGGGGGGTGGGGGTGGGGGGGCATTGAGGAGGAGGAGATGGCAATCTGGTTTCCAAATGAGGCTTCGTTCTTTCGGGACAAATCCCCAACTGCAGAGAGGAGGGGGGAGGAGGGTGGAGGAGGGAGGGGAGGACACAGTGATCCACTCCTCCCCCCAGTCACATTTTTCTCTTTCTCTGTTAAAGCTAGTGTTTTTATTTTAATCTAACATTTGTTTGAAACATGTTTCTGTGTTTTTGTTTTTTCTTTTACCTAAAACATATTTTTCTTTTGCATATTTATGATTGTATTTTATGTGGATTTCAATTTTTCTCCTGTGTTTGCAAATCTTGTATTTTCAGGCATTTTGAGGAGGTTTTTTTCTTGTATTTATATCTATTTTATGTTTATTCTCTTCTGTTTCTTCTGTGTCATGTACCATCACTGTGCCATGAAATGCTGTTGATATACAATTATATATCCACAATGTCCTGCTAATCACATATTTGATATCTATTTATAAGAAAATGTGCCTGTGCAGAAGAAGGTTAATGTGACTGACGCAGCTTTGTAAAGAATAAAAAGAAACTGAATGTCGAACACAAAAGACAAAAAGGTAATAAATAGATAAGTTTTACAAAACCATTAGTGACGCCTCTGTCTGCACATGTCCAATACTCTGTGTGTTTCTGTAATTTCTTTTCATCAGAATGATATTAGTGAACCAGACATCAGAAGAAAAACTAGATCATGGTTTTAATCACAAATTTGTCTCCAAGCTTTTAAACCTTTAATATGAGGAAGGTCTGTACAGAGTAGATGACTGGAAGCAGCGGATTATTAGTCTGTGGACAAACATTTTATTGTAATGAAACATTAAATGTAAGAAACTGCAAAGCTGCAGAAGAAGAAGAAAGAGAAGGAGGAGAACATCTGGCAGATTGTTCTCCACTGGAACCTTAAAAAACAGAAATTCTTCATAACAAAAAATGATTTCAAACCAGTTTCCAGGTCAAAAACTGATGAAGTCCTGTTTTTTAATTTCATTACGTCTTTTTATTTAAATCTCTGCAGCCCTGCATCAAGCTAGAGCTGCACTTCAGCTCAGATGTGTTTTATGATTTTATCTCATTTACATGAAGAGAAACTAAGTTACATTCAGCTGCTTCTTTAAAACTCCATCCATCAGCTGTAGGCGATCAGTCCTCCCACGCTCAGAGCGACGTTACAAGGTGGATGTGATGAATTATCCTCTGACTTATTTTCCACACTTTTACATGTGAATGTAGAAATATTATTTTATTATTCTGTTTTTTACCTGGTTTGTTTTGTCCTCTGGGGTCACTGGCTTAAAATGTCCCGTTTTCTCTATGCAATTTTGTATGGGCCGACTAGAAGAACAGAGAAAGATTAAATTTACATCTGATTCCCACATGATATGAGCCTCACCTGAGGCTCTACATTAAAACATTTAGACTGAATTACAGTTCAGAGGATTTTTTGTTTAAAACAGTTTTTATGAGAAGGAAAAAAAGGCACTTTATGAGTGTCAGAGATGCCAACAAACTGACAATTTTGTCACCTTAAAGATAAATAATTTGGATTAATTCAATTGTAAAATGAAGTAAATGCATTAAAAAATATTGGAATTTGTTGTATTGTTTTTCCTATGCTGTTTATTTGTTTTTTCTCTCTTTGAGCTCTTTAAAACTTCAAATCTGTTAGAATTATTTAAAGTTTAAATTCACTCTCGTCTTTTTTGCTCTAGCTTTATTTTTTCTGCATTTCTATATTTTAAAAAAGGTGCCCATGAAAACAAAAATCTTTCTCTCTTTTTCTCTTTTTCTCAAGTGAGTGTTGCTCAAAATGTAATCATTTAAATTTAATTATCTTTTCTGTTTTATTTGACTTATTAGGTGAAATATAATTTTATTGGATTAAACCTGTAAATTAACAGCAGATGGGTGGTGAACATAACAAGTCAAATTGTAAGGAAGTAAAACCCTCGATATAGTCAGTGGTCAATAAAAAACAGACAAACAAACTCTAAAGACGCAGACTTAGATTTCTTCATTTTTAATGAATTATTGTTGTTTCTTCTGCAGTTTATCATCCGATTTACAGACGAGTCGACAGCAGAGCGAGCGAGCCACAGCGTAGCAGAGTGTGTGTGTGTGTGTGTGTATGTGTGTTACACCCTCCTCCTCTCTATTGTGTGTGAAGTGTTTCCCTTTGTGAGTGTGTGTGTCGAGCACTCGCACCATCACACACACACATATACATTTGCATTTAAATAGCGACATCAACCGGCGTCCACGGCGGCACACCAGTGGGTTTCCCAGATGTCACGGCAAAGTCAGATGGGCCAGCTGTCACACACACACACACACACACACACACACAAACACACACGCACACACACGGCTGACTCTGTAAAACACATTCATTCAGTCAGTTTAAAACTACAGTAACATTTAAACAAAACAAAACACACAATCTGTTATACTGTCTGCGTATATATATATATATATATATATATATATATATATATATATATATAAATATGTGTGTGTGTGTGTGTGTGTGGGTGGGTTTTTGTGTGTTAAAAACCCTGAATGTGAATAAATAAAACTCAAACTTGTGGTCTATCAAACCTTTATCATTTCACGCTCACATCCACTGATTGATCGATCGATTGGCTGATAAATGACATGATGATTCCAGTCAAACTCTGTGACCTGAACATGTTTCAAAACATCATCTCTGAGTTGTGCAACTTCTATCAAGTCACATATACACGTCATCATCAGTCATTCTTTTACCCCTGTCTTGAAAACGTGTCAGTCCTACATCACCTCACATCATCAGCTCTGTTTTCACTGGGCTTCATTAAACAATCACAAATATAAATATACAGTTGCTTAAATTAACATAATCTCAATTCTACGTCACCTTGGACCAGTTTAAACCCAAACTAGCGTTAATCAGCTCATTTCAGATTTAGTTTTAGACCTGAGACAAAAATCTTTGTTTTATTTAATCAACCTCACCCTTTTTATTTTTAGTCAGTTTCGAAAAAATTTTCAACATTTTAGTCTCATCTTAGTCAAATTTCAGCAAATTACTTTAAAACAAGATTTCATCAAACTGATTTTAACAATCTAGTCTGGAAAGATGAGACAGCATCAGCGAATCCAATGAAATCTGACTCTTTCAATATGAATCAATGAGAAAAAATAACCAGAAAAAAGAAAAACCTTCACAATCAGAATGAACCTTGTTCACCAGCTCTTCAGTAAATCTTCTCATTCGGTTCAGGTCTGTTGCACAAAGGTGTCGATTTTATTCTGGGATTTTTAGGCCTTAGTGGCAATGTTGTACTAGATTGTGTTACACAGTCAGTGTTTATAATAAGTTGTTCACTATCATTTAAATTTAAAATAGTTGGAGCCTCTTTGCACACAAATCCATTTAAGTTCTAGACAACTACTACTGTCCAACAGACTTTATTCAGTCCAAAACAAAGCTCCTACATTATATTCTGAGCATTTTAATAACCAGCAGAGGTCTCACATAGACACATCTGTCGCAGACTCATTCAAACTCAACCAGACCTGAAATGGACCTGAAGTTTTGTGTGTTTTAACCTGGACCGAACCAAACCTGTCATGAGCTAAATGTTGGCTAAAGTAGCTAAATGAGCTACTGACTTTCACTGAGACTGAATGCAGCTGTTGTTGTGAGATAGTAACAGATCATGTTAAACCGCTGCCTTTAGTAGTTGACTTAATGTGGCTTTAACAGTGAAGTAACGTTACTGAATGTTTTAGCGTTAGATCGTCTCAATTTCTATGCTGTGAAACTGAAGGTGTCTTCCCCGATCGGTGGTTTTCTTCCCAGTGTTTTTGTCACCACTTCTCTTCTGACAATAAGTTACTACTGACAGTAGTGTTATATCTGGAAATAAATGTGTTTTCCTATTGTAGCCAGGTCCAGTCTGTCTCTGTTAGTGGCGTGTTCACCGCTACGCTGCCACTGCTGCAGCGAATCACCAGAGAGATGATTGGAGCTCACAGGAAGAGAAATCAGCAGCACAGCCAATTAGAGAAGAACATTAAGATGATGTCACTGTTTGAAAAAAAATGCTCTTTGTAATTTCTCCTCCCTTTTCTCTAACTAAGATATGAATAGATTAGGTAAAGTTTTTATGTTCTAAACTTTACATGTTGACGTAATCACGGTATTTAATGGTGTCTGGTCATCATCTCGTCTCAGTCATGGAAAAAAGGTTGACAACAAACATATTTAATCCCAGCTTTCAGTAATGAAATTAACATTACCTACATCCTCTACACTCAAAATTGTACTTAAAAGTGTACATTTACGTTTGTCTTTTATCATCTCACATCTGAGACCACATGTTGCAAACTCAGCGTTATTGTAGTCTAACACCATCCTGAATTCTTCCTAAAACTAAGTCACAACCTTTTTTCTTCCACATCTACGTGACATCAGACTCAAAAATTACATCATTTTTAATCAACACTAACAGCTTCACATTATTCGATCCCACATCATCACCCCCATCATGAAGCATCTGTGCTCCTACACCAGCCAAGTCAAATACTATTTACAAGGTTTCCATCCCGTATCATCTTTTTAAACATCTGTCATTTTAAATATTTAAAGGTTTCTGGAATGTACATCCTGTAAAGTCACTTTATCTCAGGTTCAAATGTTAAAAACATCTGATCGGTTCAGCTGAAGGGCAGAAAAGTGGTCTGAGGTTTGTTCTGTAACGTTTGTGTGAGGTGTTGAGATGAAAACCTCGGTCAGAGCTCAGTGATCTTTACACAGGAATGAAGCCCGGTCACCTTCAGTCTGAACATCAGGTGTTAAACCAGTCAGGTAGACCAGGAGCTGAAATCAGTCAGGAGCAAGATAAATCAGGTTTATAATCAGTCACATCACAATAATAAGTCTGAGAATGAGCCATCAGGATTTATTGGGCTTTAATCAATGATGTGAATGCAGGTTATTGGTTTTCTTTTTTCTGTTTTTGTTTGAAATCAGTGTAAATTCAGCCACATCATAACAGTTACTCAATACTGGAGTCAATCAGATCTTAGTTGAAACTGACTGTGAAACAAAACAGGTCTTAAGGAACCACATCTGAAATCAATAATAAGAGTTAATTTAGGTTTGAAATCAGCCACATAATAAATCACAAAAGCAATGACTCTGGTATAAAATCAGTGAAAACAGAAGTAATTCAGGTCTGGAAATTTTTGAGAAGAACCTTGCAGAATACAATATCTATTTAATCTCCAATTAGTGTGAAACCAGTTCATTTAAATTGTCTTTAAAAAACAATTTGAAATCAATGTTTTTTCTATTTTTAATTGTTTTATGAAATGTACAAATGCGACATCAAATCTTTAATTAGCCATTTTTTAAGTAAAGTCTGGTCGGGTTTAAAATTTTTCATTTTTTGGTTCCTTTGGACTGACTGAAATCAGCTGACTGATTATGACATCACATCTGACCTCAGATCAGCTATTGGCAGTGTCTCATTGGACGATGACTGACAGGTTTTTGCTCATCAATTTGCCCACAGACTCAGCTCCTGTTATATTCTTCTACTCCTACTTTTTTCTAACTTCTTTTATTTTATCTTATTATTTTTATTTCTTCTGGCTCTTTTTTGCCTCTTGACTCTTTTCTATTTTTCTAGTATTTTTCTATTTTCTTATTTCTTTCTTCTTTACTGTACTCTAATATCATTTTATTTAATTTCACTTGATTCTATTATTTCTATTTTGTTTTATTTGTCTGAATTTGATTCATTTACTTTGTTTAACTCCTGTTTTCCTCTCGTTTTCCTCATGTTCTCATCTTCTCCACTGTTTTATTTTAATGTGACTCTATTGTTTGACTCTACTGCAGGTGCTGTGGGACTCAGAAACAAAAAGAAGAAAAAACAGACAAGGAACCAGAAAAATGAAAATAAAATGAGAGAAAACAAAGCAGTCGACCTTCAGCTCCAAACAGAAAAACACTTTCAGATTCAGTGTGAGTGTGTGTATGTGTGTGTGTTGCTGAGGGATTTCCAGTCGTCCCAGTTCAGGGAATTCCCTCCATCCCAGCAGTGAGAGGGGCAAGCGAGGAAAGAGTGGCACCAAGAGGAAACAGAGAGAAAGAGTCAGCAGCTGCGACCATGATCACTGGTTCATTTTTACTGGATATATTTTTAGTTTTTGTCCTTTTTCTTTGTAAATCCATCACAAATAGAAGTTAAAGGAGGAGTCTATGTGGAAATGTTTCTGTTTTTTTTAATCTGATTTGTCATAAAATCGTTACTGATCTGATCTCAGTTCAGTTACAGTCAAAATAAAGAGCAGGGTCAAATGAAAGATTTAAACACCAAAATAAAAACAGAGAAAAACTAGTTCAGAGTCATTCTGTTTTATTTCTTCACCTCAGAATCACAGATCAGCCTCAGAGGTCTTTTCTATCTGAATCCATCTAAATCCAAGGCCGACTGCGACTGTGTCCACAAACACAGTGAGAACAGTCAAGAAAATTATATACATTATATGCTCAGTAAAATATGGACACTTTCATTCATTGTTTTAAAACATAGTAATTTTTATTTCTTTGTCAGTAATAAAAATTGAAATCATAACTCTGTTATTTTCTTTGTGTCTTTATACTGAACACATGTGTAGCATTTATATTTATATTTGTATTACTTTCTTTATTTTTCTGACAAACATAAATCAGCCTCAAGCAAGAAGTTGGTAAAAGTTGGTAATGTGATAAAATCTCAAATGAAAACATGTAACAACTGTAAAAATATTAAAAACACATTGTTCATACAACATGTTAATGACATACCTGAACACACTCATCATCATCATCATCATGTACTAATATTAACAGGAGGTGATGTTGTCTCTTCTCCACTTTACATTATTAAAGAAACTCTACTGAAAAAACTGCCTCTTGTTCATTTTCAGATAGAATCAGGATGCAGGTTATTCTACTTTATCTGTTGGACATGTTCAACCTGAGCCAGTTTCTCTCACTGAGTGTCATCTTAAGCAGCCAGAACATAATATTCAGGACAAATGGATCAGAGAGACCAGGTCTTAAAGCTCTGATAGTACCTGGACCACAAAACAGGGACAAGGACGGAATCCCCAGGGAGAAAAAAACAACACATGATCCAACTAATTCCACATTATTGTCTCCATCACCAGTGTGTATGGGGGTGAGGGTAGGGGTCAGGTAGCACCAGAAACAAAGAGTCCAATAAAACTAAGCGCGGGTGATTCACACTCACCGGAGATTCTTCGTAATTCACGAAATAATCTTACTTCACGTCCAAAGAAGAAATAAAGGTTTGAGACAGCGATGTAACATCAGTCGGTATTTTTTTAAAAGACGAAGATGATTGTGATGAATATGCTGTTTCTTTTTACCAAATGGCTCCTTCTGGATTTATTTCAGCATTTTTATTTCATTCCTGCCAAAGGACTGATCGACAAAGTATCTGAAGACAAAATATCACCCGTCAGGCGAGAGGAGAAAGCTGCTGACCGACAGAGGACGGAAATTGTTTCTAGAGACTGAGAAAGACAAAACAAGGCTGGAAACAGAAAATAACTCATCACCTCTCACTTACTTATACTTAAACTGCAGGTTAAGACAAACTCAATGACTAAAAAAACTTATTTATTAGTGTTACTTATCATGTCGAGGTGAGTTTTTTTATGATTAGGAATGATAAACAAAAACAAAACAAAACACAAAAATAAACAAATATAAGGTTTGTATCAAAAAAGGAAAAACGGAAGTTTTAGGCACATAAATAGTTTTTAAAAAATATCATTGAAATAAAAGAAAAACAGTCTGTATTTGGAGAAAATAAATAATGTGAATTTTGTTTTATTTCAATTACTCTGAACACAACGCTGGGGCTGGTCTGCCCTCAGTGAGGTCTGACAGGCAGCAGGCAGAGGGCCCGTCTGTCCCCATTTGTTCTGTGTGATGTGTCAGACTCCAGCAGAGATCAGGGTCGATTACAATGATTCCAGCTCTTTAATTGCTTCTAATTGAACCTGACGTGGCTTTAATTAATTAACAGAGGAGGTTAATGAATTCAGGTTTGACTGGTGGCTCCAGATGTCCAATACCAGTTCGTCCTCTGTTTTTAATCTGCTGACTCGTCCCCGTCCTCTTCATCAGGACAGAAAAAAGTGAGCTACTGGACTTTTATTGTGAATTTGAGAAAGAGTTTGGAGCCAAAGCTGTAAAAGAACAAAGAGGATCATGAGGAAACAATAAAGATAAACACATGCAAAGAAACATTGGTTCACGTTTGGTCTTTAGGACAGACAGGACCACTCTTACTGTTGGACAAACAATGGGACTATATCTAGGAAATAAAATACAAACGTGAATATGAATAAATCCCCTTGGTTGTTTCATCTATCCTCTGTCTCCTCGTAATGAGGAGATCTGACCTAATCATTTATTTTATTGCTATTATATCGTGGTCTTTATACAAATCAGCCCACAAAAATGTGAATGTGCCAAATGTAACAAAAAAGGGTTCATAGGGAAAAGAAAATTACTATCCCCTTTTGCAATTATTATATTTTAATATATTTTCATTTTCAAACAAGAAGATGAATAAAAAGAACATATGAATGAGAAGTGGAGAGTGGTACAAATACAACTAATGAATAAAAGAATGAACGAACAAAAGCAGTGTCCATGTTTCACCTGATGGATGAAAACAGGTTATTTCTTCATAAACTGATTCATTTATTTCTTCCTCCTTTCAGGGACTGATGGGCTTGACAAGAAATTAAAAATTTAATATTTGCAGCATTGGGACGATTGTGTAGCACAACACTTTCAGACTTTACAGACTACGAACAGAAACAGAGATTTTAATCATTGATGAATGAACTAAACTAAATGATCAGTTTAATTAAGTTTAATCAAATGAATAACATCTTCTGTCTCTAATTCTTATATGGTTCACCACAAACATCATCAATATATAAAATCTATAATGTAGGGTTCAGGGAACTCATGTCCTCTGTTACTGAACATGATTCTTCTTCTTTTAAGTTCTTTGCTGACAGGATGTGGAATAATCTCCCACTGAATATTAGATTAAAGGTCAATAGTCAAATTTTGACTGATGGGAAAGTGCAGCATTAACCGTAGTGACTAGAGCTACATCAGCATTTGGTTATTTAGGATAATTTCAGTCCTGGACTTTTGTTGGGGTCATTTTTGACATTTTGTTGATATGTGTAATTTAACTGTGAACATCATACGTGTCAGTGCAGATCACAGTGTTTTTACATCTGACTGACCTGCTGAAACTAAAAAGGAACTCATTCTAACAAGTAAAGCAGCTGGAGATTAGTTCACATAAACATTTAAAACAAATGAAAATCAATCAAAAAATACAATGTTTTCCATAAAACGTTGCATCAAAACAAGTGTTTATAAGTAAAAAGTATCTATTACATTCAGTATGTTCAGAGGTCAGTACATTACTGTTTTAGAGGAAAAAAACAACATGTGCACCTTCAGATTCAAACTGTAACTTTGATTGCTTTGACAATTAAATGACAAATAAGTGGTATTTTATGTTGTTGTTTTCTGAGCTCTTGCTGCAGCTGATCGTCATCTGAAATGTATTTAAATGTTTTCATGCTGTGAAAATGTCTGTGTGTATTTTATTGTAGTGTCTCATAGGTTTTCAGTCTCAGCTCTGATGGTTGTGAGTGAAGTGAATTAGATATTTGCAGCGAACAGAGTTCAGACTGTGGCCTTGTCAGAACCAGTGTAACGTCTGCCAGTGTCAAACTGTTTCCTGGACTTTGTCTCCATCTGGTGGACGAACTGGAGAAAACAACAGGAACGCCTGAAGAACTGAAATCATGTGACATGATGAACCTGTTTCACCTGACTTCCTCTGCTGCAGCTTCAGACCTGAGTCTTCCCAGCTTCTCACCTGCATTCTCACCTGTCACACACCTGCTGTCCATCAGCTGGTTAGTGTGTCCCATTTGACACAGGGGCTCGATTCCATTTAAACCCCCTCTGCTCTCCTCCCACCCACATACTGTCAAACCAGTTAGTGCTGAGTAGGAGTGGGTTATAACCCCCTATTGCATTGAGTTTGCTTCGAGGCTGGTTCATTAACTATGCTCCTGTTTTGTGTCCAAGATGGCGGAAGGAAGACAGAGTCCACAAACCTACAAATGTGAGTTTTATGCAGTTATTTCAGAAGGATTAGTCATAAAATCATGAATATAAACCAACAGGAGTCAAAAGATACGGTAGTTTATAGTAAAATAATGTAACCCAACAAAGGGTAAGCGCAAGAACAAGTGAGAAGATGAGAATAAAGGCAAGTCAGAGTTTTATTCGTTTTTTATTATTTTTTACTTCCTCATCTCCTGAATATGTTTGTTTTTCTTTGACTGTAACTGTAACAATGATGATCCCTCTGAATTAATTATGTGCAAATTAAACCAACATTTGAGTTGTATTTGTGGGATGTCAACATAACCAGCTGCATCCCACCAAGTGGTGGCAAACTTCCCCATGCTGCCATTTTCATGAAGGTGCCACCGGTTATGGTGAAATCCATCACACAACCCGGAGCTGACACCTCCTAGATACTGGGATAAACAAAGCTTCAGTTTCCTCAGTCACATCGGGATGAAGAAACGAGGGCTTGGATCTCTGCTGAGACAAAATCGGTTTGTGGGAAACCAAACATGTCACGGATGAAGAAAATCATCTCTGTAGGATTTTTATTAAACATTTGTTTCTTATTTGAGGGGATGGGGGGGGGCACCCTACAGGATTTGAACCAACAACCTCTGCGATATAAACCTGATGGAAGACCAGCTGAGATACCAGGAGCTGTGACCTCCTCAGTTCACCTCGGTCCTCAGCCTGACCTGCTGACCTCCTGATCCTGTTCCCTGTGTTACAGTTTAAACTCCAGTGTCGACTCAGTGACTGAGTACAATTGTTTTTCTCTTGAGATGCTAAAGGTAATGTTTCTCAGTTCATTTATGTCACTGAAGAGGGTCCAGTGGGCCCGAGACCGACCTTCAACGTGGAGACGAGGATTCAAACCCTGACTATCACAGGTACATCAATCATTTCTTCAGTGTGGGTATGGTCAAAAACAGATTTAAAAAAAAAAAAAAAAACAACCCTCAAACAGAAACGACTGTTTGGATTTGTTTGTCAGGATTTCACATAAAATTTGTGAATTTCTGACATCACAGACCATCGATGGACACGACAACAGGTAAAATGAAGCTAGCAGCTTGCTGAGTTAGCAAGTTGCTAGTTTTTGTAAATTTTTAAACCTTTTGAAACAACAAGGATGCCCAGTTTCTCTTTTGAGACTTTCATCAAGAGCTTTCTTTTTTCACAAACTTCAAACTAAATGATCAGTTTAATTAAGTTTAATTGACCATTTGGTCAACAAAACATTGAAAACAGTAAAAGGTTAGTGGCCTTTGTCTTTAATTCTTGCATCCAATAAATTGTCAGTAGAAATTAGATTTTAAAGCACCAAGGTTACAGGCTCTTGAAACTGTTTTTAAAAAAACAAACAAACAAAAAAAACTAGTTCAGACTGAAAAGTGAGGATTTACCAAAGAACGTGGAGAAATTAGCTCAAACCCGGAAAAAACACTACAACATTGACAGCTGGTCTCGTGCGCGTGTGTGCATGCGTGCGCTTGTGTGTGCATGCGTGCGCCACATTACCTGCAAGAAGAGACCATGATGGGAAACATCAGACAAACCAGACACTGCAGCAGCTATAAGGTCCAGGAGATGGCAGTAATGACACACTGAGGGTTTCCTCTGCTCAGATGATCGGAGAAGTAGAGTCTGTCTGAGAGAATCTTATAACCAGCGGTTTCTATGATTTGTTAAGGCCTGTTTAGATGCAATGATTACCTTTGTAAGTGCTACTTCTGTAACTCTTAAACATGAGTAAATATTATTTTTATACTGTAAATCCTATGAGTGATATGAGTGAGACAGAGCTGTTTTATTAGGTACATTTGCTCATGTTTTCTCCATTTGGAGATTCAGGTTAGAAACTTGTCATTTGTTGTGCTGACTGTTCACCTCCCTACATCTGGATAGACTTTAAAAGAAAACTCAGCTTCATTGCACTAATGTAATTCTGACTAAATAAATGTGACTGATGGATTTTATATCATAGATAGATAGATAGATAGATAGATAGATAGATAGATTGATAGATAGATAGATAGATTGATATAGACACACACACATATAGTGTTAGTGTGCGCAAGTTTGTATTTTCATCCAAACAACAAGTTTTCTTTGAATTTAAAGTATACAGCCAGTGCTATCCTCTGACCCCTTCCCATGATACAGTAAGTTTCACCTGAGCATCATATAGCAGTGCAGAAACCTGTATAAACACAGACCGATCCATAGGCCTCTTCTATATTTTATTTTGTCATCAAATATATTTAAATTTCTTTATCAATCAGGTTTGTTTTTGAGCTCTTTGAGTTTCCAGAGAGAAATATTGATTATAATTACTGTGTACGGAAGCTCTGGACAAGGGTCCCTTAGGCCCCTAGGTTCAGTCCTTTCAGGAATCGATGTATTGTCAAATTATACAGCTTCTTATCTACATCTGTGGGTTTTATATGTGCCTGAATACAACCTCAGATCCTGCAGCTAAAATCTGCTTCAGTCCACTGACCTGGATTCATTCATTCAATTCATCCTCAGTGATATTGTTTAAATCTATAAAAGAATTTTCATAAACTTTATTTCTGCATTAGTTTCATGAAAAGTCACTGTCACTGTATTATCTCAGTCTTAATGGGTTTTTGTCTGTTTTTCTGTGAAGCAGTTTCTAAGTGTCATACAAAGGCTCTTATTATTAGTGGTATTAATAGTACATCACAATAGACAGTGATTCATGAAAAATATCTAGCAAAGTCAAAAGCAATACAATAAAGATAGTACAGTACTGTGAAGTATTGTTCCTTAAACTAATAGTGCATAATGTGAACCATATATTAGACACCGTTAGAAACAATGTGCTTGGACCAGGACTAGTTAGATCTCAGGACTAGTGAGGCAAATACAATTACACAATTGAAATGAAATTGAATAAAATACCAATGAAAATATGAAAAAACAATAAAACATAAGATGTGAACCTATAATATGTAGCATAGTATGACAGAATTTAAATCAATCGGCAGAAACACCAAATTTAAAAAAAAAAAAAACAGGAAAAAAAACATGTTCTGAAATATTTTAGAAAAATTGTAAATTTGACAGGACTAAAGAATGAAAATAACATGACTTTGTTCCTGTGGATGTTTTTGGAGCCTGAAGTACAAACTACATCTCCCATGAGCCCTCAGCCTGTTTCTTTCCATGTGTCCCTGTGGAGGGAGGAGAGTGGTAGGAGGGAAAAGGGGGGGGGGGAGAGTTTGGGAAAGAATGTGTGGAATTCATTTCCTGTTCTGCAGCTCTCAGAGTCAGAGTGAAGGAGGAGGTGGACAAGTCATGGCTGAGTCTGAACACACTCTGATCTGAAACATGAAGGAGAAGGAGCACTGACTCCTCTCTTCTCCTGCTGGATTATTCTCTCTGTTCTCCTCTACGGGAGAAGGGGGGGGGGGGTCCGCCATGGCCGAGCCCCTGCTGAAGAGGACCTTCTCTAGGCTGAGAGGCAAAGACAGATCCCGCAGGAAGACGGACCCCAAACTGAGCAGTGAGGAAACTCTTCTGATGTTATTACTCATCACAGCAGCTTTGTATTTAGTCAGAGTTTGTACATCTGTTTGTGAACGCTGCTACAGAGGCGTAATGATGTTCAGTCTGAACATCCTGTTTATTTAGACTCATTCCACAGTTTCTCTTCTCATGACTTCTGCACAGAGCTGGGACTATTGGTTTGATCTGATATCTTCTGCTGCTTTCACACATCTCACACTGTTTTCTTCTGCTCTGCTGAAAAATTAAGTCTTGTCCTATCAGTGACATGAAGATTTATCATGTCTTTCTAAAATTACTTAAAAAAACAAAACAAAACCCCTTTTTCCTTGAACGAAAGAAGCTAAATGTTAAATATGAGCAGCCACCATCTCTGCCTCCTGAAAAATTACAATTATTATGGCAAAAGTAAAATGAAAGAAATTTAGAGCTGCCTGAAATAAGTTTTGAATTACATAATGAGGAAATCGGCTTTAATGATTGTATCTTATAAAGGTTTTTAATCTGTGTTGTAAACTAGTATCATCCACCTTTACCTGATGGTGACCTTGGTCTGAGCTGATGAGACACAACATTTCACTAAATAACTTTGATTTGTAGAGTGAAAGCTGCCTATTTCTTGAGATTGTTTAACGTGAAGAGTCTGGAAACACCTTCAATGCTGCTCATGGTAGAAAGATTATGTCCCGTCATTGTTATCATAAGAGTTAATTCATTCCAATTCAGTTTTATTTGTTAATCATAAAATAGATTAAATTAATGCATTTTAAAGAGTCAGGTCAAGACCTGACAGTGTTATAGAGAGAAACCCAAGAGTTCAACCATGAGCAAGAACCTGGCAACAGTGGAGAGGAAAAACTCCTTTTAACAGGAGGAAACCCTGATAGAACTGGACCCAGGGACCGGGTGGTCTGCTTCAGCTGGTTGGGTTGAGAGAGGGAAGCGAGAAAAGAGAGAAAGACCAGGAACAGCTGTAGGTCCTGTTGTATTCAAGCACTGTAAGACTACTTGTTAATAAAAGTGACACTGTTAGGAGTAATAGTGTTATTATTAACAGCAGCAGCACCACTTAGGAGTCAGAGATACCTGTAGAATGAGACAAAGAGAGAGAGATAACACAAAGTTAATGGCATGCAGTGGTATGATATATATACATGAGGAGAGGGATGTGGAAGGGCTCAGTGCATCAAGGGAAGTCCCCCGGCAACCTCAGCCTATAGCTGAGTATAGGACTAGTTGGTGGTTCAGGACTTACCTGAGCCAGTTCTATGTATAATCTTCATTGAAAAGAAAGTTCTTAATCCGACTTTTAAACGTGATGACAGTGTCACCTTCCCAGACGTCAGTTTTGTCTGAATTTAGAGGAGGACAGGAACCTTCACTATGATCTCTCAGTAACCAGATTAAACTCTGAGTTTAACGGGATATCATGCTAACATCAGCTACTTAGCAATAAAGACAGCATCCAGTCGAGGCTGATGGGAGTGTCATAAGTTTTTGTTCTAAAGCAAAGGTCATAGGATCACTATTCCAGTTCTTCCTGAGGGGAACAGGAACGTCTGAACCACATTTCATCACAATCCATGAAACAATTAAAAAGATATTTCAGTCTGGATTAGAGTGATCGATGATGCTAACATCCACTGAGCTAACATGATAAAAAGCACCAGATGAAGACTAGTTCAAGAGAAAGACTCCTTGATGTGTACCGGAAGTCATTTACCTGAGAGTTACTTTGATTTCAGAACAAGTCCTCCAACTACAACCATACAGGTTGTTTGTCCCTAGCCTCTGAGGCAACCCATGGGAGCGTCTCATGAAATAGTGCCCTTTTGGCCACAGGTATACTGGACCTTTGTTGTCATGATTACAATAATACGCATGGTTAAGCTTATGGAACGGTCATGGTTTGGTTCGGTTTCGGCCCGAACAAAACTTTGTTAGGCTTAGGAAGATTGTGGTCTGGGTAAAAATAAGAACTTCACAACCTTTGTTGTCATGATTACAATAATAGACATGCTAAGGTTGTGGAACGGTAATGGTCAAAAGAAACAATGATGACTGCTGGTTTCAAACGGTAAATGAACAGTGGTCTATCCACCCCAACTTCCTCTCCATGTGGGCTGGCCTTTCGTTCAACATCATCTGACTTCTGCCTTTGCTCCCGTAATAATTACAACCACCACAAGAGCTCACCTAACAATAAAACGTAACTATGGGTCATTATAAAATGCTTGCACAGAAGACCTGCAGGGTTGTTTTTTTAAGGGAAGTCTTGGTAGTTTTTGGACACTAAGATGTCACATGTCCAGTGGGTGGTGATTTTTAACCAAGTTCATCTGGACCTAGACTGAGTCTGGTCCGATTCTGTCAGTGTTCTAGTCTGCAGCACAGTTCAGGGATTTTTTTTTTGTCATTTCTGAGGCTGGAAACATTCCCTCTAAAATTTGGAAAAATTAACAATATTATAATCTGAGGACTCCCAGAGAAATTGTAGCTGCATGTCATCACGTCATTTCTAGGAGGTTTTCCATGAGTCTGTTTATTTTTAGATCAGATCTGTTCTAGATCAGAACTTCAGGGTCAGAGTCACATTAAACTGGTGTTTCTGTCTCTGAGTGTTGTTGGTGAAACAGAGACAGTGAAGTAAAGAGCAGAAACTCAGCCAATAAAAAGGCTGCAAAGTCATGATGTCACCTGTGATGTCACCGATCTGTGTTGCAAGGTTCACCTTGTCTGAAGAGTCAACACTGACAGCAGGTATATATCTCTCCTCAGTGTTTCATCTAAAATAGGAAAAGCAGCTCTGACATCAGTCTTTGCAGCTGCACTGATACTGAGACACATTTAGAAACTGTCCTTAGGAGGGGGGGGGGGGGGGGGGTTCATAACGGAGCAAAGCTAACAGTTTCCCCCTGCTCCCAGTCTTTGTGCTAAGTCTGGAATTATTCTTTACCCTCATCAGGTCTTTCTCAGTCTAGGTTCTTTTGCCCTGGAACATCATCTGTTCAAATTCAGAGGCTGCCTCCAGCCAATAGGTCTCACTCTGTCTGTTTTTATCGAGGACACGCATGCCAGCATGCATTTAACATAAACAGGCAATGATGGTGGAGAATCTGACTCAGACTAATAGATGTGATAATCTGGGACTGTCACTGTGTCCCTGAATGAAGTTTGGACATTTTAGATCTTAGATAATGTTTTCATTTTAAAGGTCTGAGACAAGAGGAATTGCTAGTCAGGGGAGAACTTTCAGTCAGCGTCCATGGTCATCCCCCTGGGGAGAACATCTCTATAGAGTTTTAAAGAGAAAAAATTTTGGAAAATAGAGTTTGGTGTCAGCATGTAAATCTATCAATCAAGAAGATTTCACTCTCTTCTAGTTTCGTTTTAAAAAACAACACCAGATTCCTTCACATTACTTTCAGAAATCTGATGAGCTCTACTTTAACATCCTGTTCTTCTGTGACTCTGTGTTCAGTTTCTCATTGGGAGGATTTATGTTTTTATGTTTAGAGACAGTTTTACTAAAGTAAAACTGTCATACAATCACCATACAACAATCTGACTAGTATATATCTTAAAACAACCCCCCTCAGACTCAGATTTCAGTCTGTCTCTGATTCTTCCTGGATGCGTTGCCATGTTTTTAATTGGATTGTTTGTCAGAGAGATGAGGATGAGGGTGGAGACATGAACCAGTTTTCTGGTTAGAAAAACTGCTGACCAGTTTTCTTGTTCTGACTCAGGAGATCCCTCAAAACAAGTTAGCCCAAGTTGTGCAGGATCAAAAACAGCAGCTCCCATAGCTCAGGTGTGTGGTTACCTGTGAAGGACGGAGCCACAACTACACCTGGGTCATAGTATCTGTGACATCAGATACCCTGATGATCTCAAGGACCAGTTTCACAGCCTATCAGACTTGCTGATTTGTGTTTGTTGAGGTTCAACACCAACATGAAGATCTGTTCCCTTTGCATCTGTTCTTTTTACAGTAAGTTCCCACCTCATATTTCACCATAAATAACCTCAATTAGACAAAGAGATTGTTGCTGAAGAGAAATGTGGAAGTGTATGTTCTCTGTCATTGGTCATTTGTACTTCTTGTCTTTTTTCCTTGAATTTGTGATTAGAGTGAGTTTATCATTGATTTTATCGCTGATGATACACATTGTATTTGTTGCATGGGTTTGATGGTAGCACAATGTGGACTGGGCTCGGAGACGAGAGTCGAAGCAGGTCCTCGACTTTGTTATTTTGTGTGACACTATGTGTGACCTCACTCTCTTATTGTGTCAAATACACAAAATAAATTTAGGTCAGTGAAAATGTAATCAGCTCATCTACACACATGTGGTTTAATGTTCAGACAAACTACCGACCAATTCCTGTCATTAGACCTGTTTGTGTGTGTGGTGACTTCCTGTTTATCTCTTGCTATGATGTAACAGTTAGTTGGACAGGGTGAAGATTTTAGATATAAAACTCTTAACTCTTCTCACACACACAGTCCTGTTTCTATCACTTAAGAGAATGGTACTTTAACTTTCATTACTTTCCTGGAGATTTACCATACCCCAGTAACCACAAACACTGCCAGACTAAACCTAAACCTTAACCTAGGTCTGCATCCTAAAATTTAATGAATTACTTTATCGGGACCTTCTTTTTTGTCCCCAGAAAGAAGGTGAGCCCCCACTATCTTAGCATTACAAAAACACACATTGTATGGATGGTTGGACAGCAGAGACTGCCTGTCTGTCTGTCTGTCTATCTATCTCTCTCTGTCTGCCTGTCTGTTGTTGTTGTTGCTGTTGTTTTTGTTGCTGGTGTTTCTGTTGTTTCTGTTTTTTGCTATTTTTGTTGTTGTTGTTGCTGTTGTCTGCTGCTGTCTTTAACTTGTTCATTCCTATGGTGAAACTCTGAGATATCCTTCACATATAAATGCAGATTAACTTTCAGTAATTACTGCTGACTTTCCTCTGAGTTTCTTTGCAGCAGAGCTAAAATACAGAACTTCTCTGTCCTGATCTGACCTCCTCAATGCTCCGAACCTCTTTAAGAACTGTACTTAATGAGTTACAGAGAAAGCAATGAGTCTTTGCAACATACTGATCACCAGTAGAGGAAAATGATGTTGAACGACGCTGTAAATCCAATCTGCTGTCATCTTTCATCGGGAAATCATATACTGTACATTCAGTGCAAGATTCACCAATGTTTCCGTTAGAATAACCCAATTATGAACAAGAAATCAAGATTTATATTTTACTTTCATTAGCTCATTGTCTCCACAGTAATGTTATGTGGAACAGAAACAGACACCTTTAAATGTGTGAAACACATAGGTTTTTTAGGACCTTGGTGATACATTTAATTTTCTGAATCAAAACCCTCAAAGTTCGCCTTGTCTGTAAGTCATACCGTGTGCGTGTATGTGTGTGTGTGTGTGTGTGTACGTGTGTATGTGTGTGGCTGACTGCAGTCTTTGTGTGTTTCTGTGTATTTTTAAGACTCTAATGAATAGTGAATAGACAGCAGTGTGTTTAGTCTTGAATACAGAGACGTCATTGACATCTGCAAACTCACAGCTGTTTATTCACCCCTCCCACCACCAACCCATACCCCATTGCCCCCTACCCCACACCCCCACCTACTTACCATGCACCCCCACACCCTCCTCGTTTCTCAGACATCAGCATTTCTAAGGCAGCTTAAAATTAAAACCAGATGGACTATTATTAGCGCACACAGAGACAGTCTTACAGTCCTCTATCAGGTCCTCTTTGGCTTCACTCAAATGACAGGAAGTGGAAGCTGATCTCTGAGTATCACTTCCTATCTGATCCTTTTTGAATTTCAGAGAGTCTCTGAGATAAAGCCACCGTCCACTACGTGCTCAGCAGCAAACAGCATTCAGACTCAGTCAGAGACCAGCTGGTTAACACAGTGGAGCATTTAGCATCTAAAGAGCCAGAGGTTTCCCCCAGGAGCTGGTGGAGACCAAAACCAAAGCTAAAGGGGAGGGAATAATGGACTTAGATTAATCAGATGGACTCAGAGACCAGATGCACATGAAGGATCATGTTACTCTCTGTCTGCGCAGTGTGGAAATAATCAGCTATTTGATCACATTATTTGATCATGTTAGAAAACTACTTTATAAACTGACAATTTTTCTGATTCTGTCTGGTTGTGACTAAAACTCATTATTAGCTTTAACAGATCATTAAAGGTATTACCTAATATAGTACGGTATTGGTTTCCCCTAATAGCAGCTTCCAGTGGTCCTTGAATGCATTGTATAGTCCCTTGAAGACCTTCTGTTTTTCCTTCAGGAGGTTCCATAGGACCTGTATGACTTTCCAGGGTCTTGGAAAAGGTTACCGTCTTTCTTAGAGGATAACATTACACAGAACCATGAAAAAACTTTCAGTTTCACTTGATGGGGTTCTAGAAGGCCTTCCAAGTTCCATGTTTGCTTCAGAAGGTGCAAATGTTCCTTAAGAAGGTTCCAGGGATCCTTGAATGGGTTAAAGGGCCATCTGAGAGGGTTGTATAGGGGCTTGAAGACCCTCCAAATGACCTGTAGGAGGTTTCATGGGTCTTCAGAGCTCCAGAGGTCGTGGTAAGTGTTGTGGGTTCTGGAAGAGGATACAATGGTTTTTGAGGAGGCCCCAGGTTCCTGGAAGAAGTTGGATTAGTCTTTGAGGAGGCTAGAAATGACCTAGATGAATTTCCAGTTGTCATTAATGGGGCTGCAGAGTTTTTCAAAGATTTTTAAGGGGTCCTTAACAAGTTTCCATGAATCCTTGATGGTTTCCGGGGGCATTCAGGATATTTAATGATATTTAACTGAAATGGTCCTTGAAGATTTTCAAGGGTCCCTGCATCAGTTAACTGCTGAAAGAGCAGTTGCAATGGTTACCTTCACTTATATACTGTTGACCTGAACTTTGATTGTTTTCGTGCGATGCCTTAGAGCCAATTAAGAGAGAGCATGATTCTGAAGTCTAACATTGCGGATATCATATCGAAAATCATTCAGAGATGATCTGAGGACCAAATTACATGTAGTTATGACGCCAGAGAACAAATGTGATGTTAGAGAGGTCAGATCAACAGCCCACACATAAACACACACATACACACACAGAGGCTTTATTCATGCAGCTCAGTCAGACACTCTGCATACTGTGTGTCACGAGGATCGCACACACACAGATACACACAGAGCTGGAAGAGAAATCCAGATGTTCAGGATGTGAGGGAGAAAATCTGTGGTTATAACTGAAGAAGTGCTGCTTTAAATTTCCACTTTGTATTAACAGTAAAACAGCTGATGGGACTGAGTTATTATAGAGGATCAACACTGAGAGCATGCAGGGACAGAGTCATGTGTTAAACCAGCTCTGATAATGAATCATCATTTGGATTTTGTTCAGTTTTAAATATACTCTCTCTGGTTGCTTCACCTAGTCTATTTTTAGTTTTGGAGAAAGTGAGAAGAAAGACAACAACATCGGTCTGCTCAGATCTCCTTCCTTTCATAAAAAAAAGAGCTAATGAAACTCCCTGGGAGGCAGCTGAGTGTGGCTGAAACAGGAAGATGCTACACTTACAGGTCAGCTCAAATAGAGTTTGCACTGCTGTTAGATGGCGCTAACATATGGGCGAGAAAACCTGTCAGAGAGAACTGCTCTGAAAGTTCAGAGCAGAAGTCCACATTCTGGTCAGTCTCCAGTGTTGTGTTTTACAGCGACCACCTCACCTGAAATCTTTAATGAGACCCACTGTTCTGAGCTGATAAACTATGCCTGCCTGACCTCAGACCTGATTCAGCTTGATTTAATCAAATCAGCTTGATTTGTTTATTGATGATTTTACACACTTTCATGTCTCTTCATGCGTCAGTGTGATGTGGTGTTCATGTTCACAGTTTTCTGTTTTGGAGGAGGGGGTTATCTTGGTCCAGGCAGCAGTGACTGATGTTGACCTCCATTGTGACATAATTTGTTGGGACCAGGGAACTTAATTTTTGACATGTTGATCAAAGATGCATGGTACTGTTCAAAAGTTTTGGACACTTTAGATGTTTTTAGATTCTTCTCCATCATTATCAGTCCCATCAGGAGACATTTGATTATCCTTCTGCAGCAGGAATATTAGTCCAAACTTACAGCAAGGGTCATACAGAACTGTCCACGGAGACACTAAAAACAAGGAGTCCTACAGCAGACAATCTGGACCACACACAGTCTTGGTCTCAACATCATAGTCAGTCTGGGATCATAGCAGATACTTATTCAGGTTTTTTGTCTCTTTACTGCACTTTGGATAAAGTTCACTGGGATATAAAAAAAAATACTCATGGCTATATTTTACAAAACATCCCTACATTTCTTTTAGAGACTAAAACCATTACACAGTACTGTTAGGTTTTTATAGCTGGTATCTGTAATTTGATGCACAACACGTCATTCTGCTGCTACCACTGGCTACACATGGCCATCCTAATCAAACTAAAGCCACTTATTTTTGCAGAGTGCAGAGTGACGTCTGGGTCTGCACCTATCTACTTGAACTCAGTCATACAGACTTATGCTCTCTCTCTGCCACTGAGTTCCTCTAAGGGGTGTCGTCTTGCACTTCAATACCTGTACACAAGGCATCACAGTCCAGACTGTTCAAGTTTGTGGTTCCCTGATGGTGGAACAAGCTACCAGATGTTATCAGAGCAGGGGGGTCCTTTTGTATTTTCAAGAATATCTTAGAGACTGACCTCCTCTGAGAGAACATCACTCTTAACAATTCTAACACCCTAAAGATTGCAACAGGAAGAACTGCAAACTAACTCACCACTGAATTCCCTCCTTCTCTCTCCCCTCAAATATCTTGACACCGAATAACAGCTGTGTGTGTGTGTGTGTGTGTGTGTGCGTGTGTGTGTGTGTGTGTGTGTGTGTGTGTGTGTGTGTGTGTGTGTGTGTGTGTGTGTGTGTATGTCTGTGTGTCTGTGTGCATTCTCCAGATGTTCCAGTCAAGTCTGACTCTGTTCTCAAGACTTCCTCCTCACCTTCATCACCATTGATGACAACAACAACGCGAACTCCAGCACAAATGGACCCTGACACTTCTTCATCCACACGTAACCACATCACAGTCTCTAAGAAACAGCAGTGGGTGAGGCAGGGCTCTGTAGCCCTGCCCACATCCCTGCCCTCAGGTTCCACCCCCAAGACCTGCAGGCGGGACCACCCATCAAGGATATCCCAAGATGCACCTGGGCAGGCCTTGAACCAGAGGCTAGCACAGGATAAGGTACAGGATGGCAGGTTTGGCCATCAGTTTTCACTCCTCCTTCAGCAGAACAAACTGTTCCATCTAGTAGTTTCATCCCGTGTTTTAGAAGTTTCACCCTCATGTTTTGTCCTGCCTCTGGTCGTTAGACCTTGTCTTGTTCTTCTGCTCCCTAAAGTTTGAACCTTGATTTAAGTACTTTACTTTTCCTTTTTGTCCTGCCCCAGGTTTTACCCCTACTTGTTTACTCCTGATAATCGGACCCCTCCCTCTTGTTATCCTAGTGACAGTTCACTCATTCATTCTTGTCCTGCTCCTATTAGTTTGAACCTTCTTTTAGAAATTTTACCCCTAATTTGTTTACTTCCAGACAGAACAGTCCAGTGATAGGATGGGTATCAGTCTGGCCTGGGATATGACCAGCACCTCCTGTGTTCCTGCCAGTTCTATCACAGAACAGCAGGAAGCTTGCCAGCCAACAGGGAGCTTAACAGATGTCCCCACCACCTCTGTCAGCACCAAGTTGTCTGGCCAGCGTGCATACCTGCAAAGCCTGGATCGCAGCAGCCGAGCCTGGGTACTGTCTTCAGGAAAGTCCCAGGTTTCAGATGAGGTCTGCGGTCCAAAGGAGGACAGTGGCAGCAACATCTGGTACAACCCAATCCCTGAGGAGGAGGATGCAGGGGGTCTACGAAAGGAGGAGGAGATATGGAGGAGGAGGGATGACAGAGGGGAGGGAGGATCAACAAAGAGAGTTGGGCAAGGAGATCCCAGAGGAGAGCCTGGAGGAGTGTGGGTTGAGTCAGCAGAGGTTCGTAGCAGGGACTGTCTACTGGAGGGCATCAATCCAAATGTCAGCCACCATACTGATGATATCACAGCGGAAAACACAGGTATGAAGTTGTAATTCCACCTGTGTCATTTTACCTGTCTCCTTCTACTCCTTTTACTCCTCTTACAAGCTGCACCACATCGGTTGAATAACAGTCCCTTTGTTTCTGTTTGCATCCAGTTTAACAAAAATAGAGCCATTAAGCACTCTCTCTCCATCTCTTTTTCCTTCAGACTCCCTGCCTTCAGACTCTAGTCCCGCCTCCCAAAAGAAAGGGGCTGCATCTGGCAGTGTGATTGACAAACTGAGGTCTCCTGGTACAGTGAGGAAACTTTCCCTAAAGATGAAGAAACTTCCTGAACTACGACGCAAACTCAGCCTTCGCTCATCCTCACGCGCTCATCGCCAGGGTAATGACAGCAGAGGAGGCGGGGACGAGTCAACCAGTAAGAATGCAACATCATCATCGGTGTTGTCCAACCAGAATGTGATCAGCAGATATCACCTGGACAGCTCTGCCCTTCCTGCCCGACCCCTGCGACGATCATCCAGAGGACGTTCTGCTAGTAAAGGAGGTAAACAGTTTATATTGTCATTTATTACAGTTTGGTTGGTATAACACCACTCCAATGGGCGTAAAAGCAACATTTATATTGTCGGCATACATGTTGTAGATTAATTTCTCAAAGTTTCCTATTCCAACAAATTGGACTATTCTTTGGAGTCTTTTAGGCCAATTTCCTCTTCTAATACAAACTGTATTGTATCCAAAAACAATCCAAATGAAATTTAGGAAAAACTTTTATTTATTGAAATAACCATTTTCTCTTCTGTATTGAGGTAGGGATGATGATTAATAATTTCAGGGTAAGTTCAGTTTGACATCAGCTACCATATTCACAGGGAACAGACTCTATTATCTCCAGCTTACTGATGTGACTACAGTTGAGAGGAGTAAAACATCTAAAATGCAAACATCTTTTTAACACCTGAGTAGATTGCAGTTGGATTTTTATCCATCTTTAATGCTCCTTGGATGCATACACTTAGCTTTTTTGAGATCCAGTGACTATTGGATCCAGCTATAACATATAGAGTGTAAACAGGGTTTTAGTTGTTCATCTACACTCACCAAGCACTTTATTAGAAACACCTGCACATCTGCTCATTCATGCAGTTATCCAGATAATTAGTTGTGTAGAAGCAGTGCAGTGCAAAGAATCCTGCAGATACAGTTCAGGAGCTTCAGTTAATGTTCACATCAAAAATCAGAAAGCGGGAAAATAGTGATCTCAGTGACTGACTGTGACACAATCTTTGGTGCCTGACAGTTTGACTGGTTCTGAAACTGATGATCTCTTGGGATTTTCACACAGAGCATTCTCTAGAGTTTTTACTCAGCATGGTAGAAAAACAAAAAACATCCCTTGAGCAGCAGACCACGTTGGTGAGAGAGGTCAGAGTTCAGAGGAGATGACCAGACTGGTTGGAGCTGGCAGAAAGGCTATGGTAAAGGCTATGGAACCACTGTAGTGAACAGAAAGTTTCTCAGGATGAACAACACATCCAGTCTTGAGGTGGATGAGCTACAAAGTACCCAGAAGACCAGGTCTGGTTCTGGTCCTGTCGAACAAGATGAATGTCTGATGAATCTGGATATCTTCTGAGGCAGCAGATGGTCGGGTCAGAATTAAGCATCAACAACATGAATCCATGCACCATCCTTGCCTTGTGTCAACAGTCCAGTCTGGTCATAGTGGTGGTATAACGGGGAGGGGAGTGTTTTCTTCCACACTTCGGGTCCCTTAATACCAATCAGTCATGGTCTGAATGCTACAGCCTGTCTGAGTATTGTTGCTGACCACGTGCTTCCCTTTGTGGCCACAGTTTACCATCTTCTATTTGCTACTCCCACCAACACACACACCACCACATCTGTACTATTCAGCTATACTTGGGATAAGAAATTTTCTGGATCCTGGGCTAAAAAAGCATGATCCAAACAACATCCGATTTTAGAATTGGCTCCTAGTTAGACTTCCTGTGGCTAGAGGACCTCTCTTGTCTCCGGCTGGTGGTTTTGGCTTTTGTGTCTATTGATAGCCATGAACCTTATTGTGAAGCTCTGAGCCTTCTTGTTCATTTCCACCTGTATGCACTCTTCTGTAAAACTTGTTGAATGTAAAAGGTCTGTTTTCCTTTCAGGTTATCTCAGTGATGGGGACTCCCCCGAACTACTGCCACGGCAACAAGGCCCTCAACCAATGACTTCCCAGGAAACAGCATGTGATGTCAGTTCCTTCCAGTTGTACGTGGGCTCTGACCCACCACGATGCAGCCAGCGGGTGACGGGTTTACTGACCATCCACCTGCTGGGCTTGGAGGAGATGAAGACCAGCAGGTACTAACACATCACTGACACCTGGAATTAGCTAGAGGGGCAGTTGAAGAGTAGACAGTGTTGTTTTCTTTTTGTAAACTAATTAGATGAAGACAATCTGCTGAGAGTTGAACTTCACTACTTTTGTATATGTACAGAGAAGTTGGAGGTTTTCCCATTCACTTCAGTACAGTGAGAGTTTGATCACAACAGCCTCTAGTGGGTGGTAAAAGATCTGCAGCTCAACACATTTGCACATCTTCTGTTCCTGCCTATGTGGATGCATCTCATCTCAGGGCAGAGGGCAGTAAGGAGGTTTTCCTGGCCATCCAGATTGACGGGGTGACAAGAGCGAGGACGGCCCTCCTGAACCTGCGGGGGTCTGCCCTCTCATTAAACCACACGTTCCATCTGGAGCTGGAGAGAGCCCGGCAGCTCCGCATTGTGGTGCTAACACCAGGTACTACTAGTTTATATAGTACTATTATAATTTCAGTCATTACACACAGCAACACAACCAGCAAAATATCACAACAACTATTTGTCTGAGCTCCTCATCTCCTGCCCACTCTTCAGAGGATGAACCCTTGCCATTTGAATGACTAGTTTTGGCTTCTGATAATCACTTCCACAGTGGATCCTGTTGACAGAACACCTACATTTATTAATCAATTTGTTAAAAAATCTCTTATCAGGCCTTTTATTTTTCCTTTCTCTTTTTTTTATTAAAAAAAAGAGCCATGCGGAAAACAAAAATTGGCAAGTTTTCATTTTTAGATGGTGCAGATTATTGCCTCTGTCTGTTAATTTGACAGACATCTTTAGCAGCAAATCTTATCAGCTGTCGATTAATGTGATGTAATTATGTAATAATTAATTCATATATCATGTTAAAAAAAATCATGTTTTATTTAAATAAAACTCTGAATGAACCTTGGAACCTTTTGCATATTTGTTAAGAGAAACAAAAGGATTCAGATTTAATGAAATGTTATTCCTACTGGTCAGACTTCCTTGGTTTGATCAATCTTTTTTTAATCTTTATGTGCACTATGGTCAAAATTATTGGCCCTTAGCCAATTTTATATGAACAGGATACTTAATAAAACTAGTTCCTAAAAAAAAAATTGAGGAAAAAAAACCCCAAAAATTTCAATGATGGCTTTTCTGCATAAAAAGGGCAGATTTTTTTCCCATTTTTTTCCCACAATGGCCAAGACAAGAGAGCTGTCTTAGAGCATCAGAAAAGCTATTATTCAGAACACTTACCAATTCAAAAGGCTATTGACAAGACATAAGACAATTGCCCAAGATCTTTAAATCAACCTTGGACATTGGTCAATTTGCATTTATTTCCTAAGATATTCTCTATTCTGTACTTAACATTAAATTTCAAAATTAATTTCAACCAGGACTGTATTTCTGTCTTGACAGCCAATCCACAGGCAGTGGGAGGGTCTAAACCAGGGATGGATCAGACTCAGACTTCAGGTCCAACCAGAAACAGAGTCTGCTGTCTGGGTGGAGTCTCCATCCCTCCACTCTTTAAAGGTTCACCTCACTAAAATATTGTTATTTTAATAATTCACCTCAGTTTGATTCTGTAAATAATGGATCCAAATTATACTCAGGAGGCTGACATATTAAAATATGTGTTATATTCTGTAAGGGAGTCGTAGTCAGCAGCTCTGTGTGAAGCTGGAGCCCAGAGGACTTCTTTATGTCAAACTGTCTCTACAGGAAAAATGGGACACACAGGTACAGAGTAATACTACTACTTCTATGTCTGATAAAAACAATTAAAAGCTCCAGTTGTACCGAACAGCTAGTAACAAGGATCAACAGCCTGTTCGAAGGTGTGAAAACAGAATGAAATGGATTTAGAGTAGATTTCACCGCACACGTTACATTAAAAGTATATATATATAAAAGTATTATTAATAGTTTTACTTCTGCCTTGTAAAAAAAATACTATCAAATATTAGTATTACTGTTACATAGGAAAGATGATTGAATATTCTCATCTTTTTCATCTTTTCTCTCCAGCCCAGCAGTGATACATCAGGACCTGCTAATGTTTTTGGGGTGGAACTGCACCATCTGGTAGAGAAAGAAGGCTCTGAAGCTCCAGTCCCTCTACTGATCCAGAAAACTGTAGCAGAGATAGAACGACGAGGACTGAAGGTATTTGTCTATTTTTAACTTTGTTTTTTTTTCATCTCTAACTCTGCTACTGCCAAGACTCGTAGAATGAATAAATCAACAGGATGTTGGTTGTTTATTCCATCTAAAATCAAGATCTGAAAGTAGCTTCTTAGAAGTTAAATGTAAGTTTTCATGTAGCAACATTAGTGACCATTAGAAGAATGACAGCTTAAAACACTTCAGCTTCGACCTCAACACCTCATAACAGTATCAGGGTGAGAGTGGTAAATTTCTCATCCATCGCTGTAGTGCTCTGGGATTTGAGACTTGGTAAACCATGGGAGCAGTACCGGGTTTGTCTACTTGCTCCTTGGGTAGTAGACCGAACTTCCCTTCCAGAGGAAGCTCATCAGGCAGGCAAAAAAAAAAACAGATGGAGACACTGGATATTCCAGACTAAGGAGAAAATGAGGAAAAGTTAAATTCATTAGTCCACTTTCTGCCACTTACCCGGGTCTGGGTTGCAGTGGCAGCAGACTAAGTAAGGTAGCACAGGAATCCCTGACACATCCCCCAGATCCTCTTGGAGGATCCCAATATGCACCCAGGTTAGGGTTAGGATTAGAGTTTTATGAGCTATAAATAGTCACTTTGAATTTAAAACCTCTAAAGGGAGACGTTTTGGAGACATCCTTTGCAGACCCTTTCCTATCACATTTGACATTAAGATCAGCTGCCTCCCGTTTCACTTGATCATCGCTGAGATATTTCTACACCTTGACTAGAGTCCACCTATGGTAAATTCAATTGATTGGACATGATTTGGAAAGACACACACCTGTCAACATAAGGGCTCACAGCTGACAATGTATCTCAGATCAAAATCAAAGCCATGAGGTCAAAGGAATTGTCTGCAGAGCTCAGAGACAGGGTTGTATTGAGAACCAGATCTGATGAAGGCTAAAAAAAATTCTGATACATTGACGTTTTCCAAGAGAACAAAGGTCTCCATAATTATCCAGTGGAAGGAGTTTGAATTAACCAGGTTTTTTCAGCCTGTCTGGTCAAACTGAGCAATTGAGGAAGAAGGGCCTTGGTACCAAAGTTGACTAAGAACCCAGTGGTCACTCTGGCTGAGCTCCCCAGATCCTGTGCAGAGTTTGGAAAAACTCTACAGTACCAAAATAAAAGCACCAAATGAGGGGATATCTTCCAGAAGATTGCTGTTCTGATGACTGGTAGAATTGATACACTGATCAGCCACAACATTAAGAATGGTAAGCGGTTTTATGTTTTAGCCGTTCAGTGTATATGTTCTGTAAGGTGTTAGGGGTCACTCTAGGTCACAGAGGTTCTCAGAAGAGCTAATGCTCATACTTTCAAAAATCCATAGCCAGCATGCTAACTATGCATCATTCAAGTTCAATGGTTAATTAAACTCCTGATTTTGAGACAGACACAACCAATGTAAATGTACTACATACACATTCTATGTTTGTCAATATGAAGTCCGGGTAAGTTCAATTCCAGCTTAACCCTCACTAGAATTGTATTAACAGTGATAGCACTTTTTTTTTAAAAAACAATTACACTGCATTTTGTTAGCAGTTGATTTAATCTCATGAACCCTTCCAAGCTGAGGCGACAAGATTTTTATGCTGACGTTAAATTATTTGTGTATTACTCTCCCTGACTGGTCGGGACTTTCTCCACCTTTGGCTACTGGTCAAAAGCTCCTCTGTTTCTCTGTCCATCAGGTGGTGGGTCTGTACAGACTCTGTGGTTCTGCAGCAGTGAAAAAGGAGCTCAGGGATTGGTTTGAGAGGAACAGTTCAGCTGTCTGTCTAAGTGAGGACCTCTACCCTGATATTAATGTCATTACAGGTCAGTTACCCACAAACAACTCAGTCCTGAAGACTTGCAGTTGACTCAGACACAAACTTAAAGACAAACTTATTTTTGTTTAGTTTGCCTAAGGTGTGAGCCTTTAAGTCATACTTGAGTCAAGGTCATATTCTATTCATAGTTGCATCACAACATGGTCTGACATGACCTTAGAGACACAGATATAATTTATTGATGAATCAAATTATATTAACTCAAACGGCACTCAGAGCAGAGACCTCTACCAAGGCTACGTGTCTGTGTAGTTATAAAAGTAAAATGAAAGGAAAAGGAAGTCTGAAAACAAATGTGTTTCATTACTCTCCTTAACTTTGGACACCACATTTTTCAACATTTTCATTTTTTTTTCTGAAAAATGTGTGGATTTAAATGTTAAAAAAAATAAGTCAGATTTATTTATTTATTTATTTATTTATCAGTATTGATATCTATGACCTTGTACATATTGGTGCAGATCCAGATAATAACCTGGATCTGATGGAAGAAAATGCTCAGTCCCCGTTATATAGCGTTTTCCTTACTTTGTTTTACTATGTTTTATCTGCACCTAAATGTCTTTGTGTGTACATATGTATATTATATTTAAAAAGAGCAAGCCTGTGCCTGCCTTTAATACTCCCATGGAAAGTTTCCTTGTAAACAAATTTCTGTTAGCATTCAGTTTTTCTCACCAAAACTTATTGTCTGAATCCTTAAGAATAACACAACAATTTACTTTCACAGCACTTTTAAAGATACGCAAAGGTGCTTTACATAACAAGTGATAACAAGTAAAGATCCTAGATACAGAAAAAACACATGGTAACACAGGACCTAAATCAAATGTTAAAAGTAGTTTTAAAAAGGTGAGTTTTGAGTAACCTCTTGAAAATAGATACAGGGAGAGGGCAGTTATGGGCAGAATCTGCCACCTCAGTTTCGAGGTTGGATCTGTATGATGATGAGTAAGCATGATCATGGTGATGAAGGATGAAGCCTGGTTATGATGGACTGAGTGAAGTTTGGATTGACTATGTTGTGGAACAAGTGGAGCATATGGAGATTTTTCAGGACAGAACTAATGAGGGCTATCAAACACTGAATATGCATTTCCTTCCCTGCAAAACATTTTTAAAGCCTATTTTTTTCCATTAAGAGTTGATCTCAAGGACATGGGGTCTGTCCCAAAATCAAAATGGGATTGGCTGAGCACTTGAGTACCAGGTAGTAGGTGAGTGTCCAATTTAAACACACAGTTCAGCTAACTTACACTTGTGAAATGTTTCCCCTCAGGTATACTGAAGGACTACCTGCGGGAGCTGCCATCTCCACTCATTACCAGGACACTGTACCAGGTGGTCAGGGAGGCGATGACCCTACGACCCCCACCTGGCCTAACCTTGCCTGCTGACCCTCAGCTGGCCCAAAATACCGTGAAGCTGCTGTCCTGTCTGCCCCCTCCAGAAAGAGTAATACAGAGTACTTCTATGGCAGTAACCCTACTACCCTACCCTACTTTAGTACAGCATTTTATTCTGTTCCACTATCATATGGGGCAAAATATAAACTATTGTGTTGTTAAAGCAGGTTGTTCTTTGACCACATTTCTGTTCTTCCACCAAACATTTGAACACTTAACAAATTGAACATTGCTGTTCATGAAATACAGCCATTTTTAAAAATTATCCCTTTGTTTTTTCAGTGGCTCAGAAGTAGAAATTGGCCTTTAATTTTCTTCCCTGGTTTACCAGGTGTTTTGGTGCTATTGATCTCACCAGTTCATTCCCTCTTAAGCAGAAACCAAATTGTTGATTTGGGCCTGACATTTCCGCATCTGCCTGATGGGTTAGTTTTGATTTCTCAGCCTAATGATTCCACCTTCATTTGCAGTGACCTCTTTGAATGAATATTATGAGTTCACATGAACGGCTACCAAATGCAAAGTCAACACTTGGAATCAACTCCAGACCTTTTTATCTGCTTCATTTGTCATGAAATAACAAGGAAACAGGCCACAACTGGCCAGGCCATGAAACTAATTGTCAGTCGACTGTCAAATTTCTGAAAATGAGGGACTGTGTATTAAAATGGTATTTCCTAAATAGTGAAAAGCATATTTTTGGTTAAAACCCCTGGAAATAAAACTGAAAGTCTACACCTCAATCACATCTCAATGGCTTCATTTCATATCCATTGTGGTGGTGTACTTAAAGTTGAACTCTAGTGATTTTCTGGATCAGCTGGTGTTTCCAGGTATTTGGGAGCATGACTGCATGTGTAAAAGAAAAAAATAGTATACAGCCCACTGTGTCTCTGAATAGGGACTAATAAATGAGCTTATCCTCCTAATCCTAAAAATCAGAAAATTATGAGCCCCCCAGCGGATAGGATCATTGAATCTCTTCCGACAATGTCTCTTAGTTTTATTTTTCTAATTGTGATGAGGTCTGATATACAGGAAAGACCAGGGTTAATTTTCATATTCCCCCTCTCACCAGGCCACCCTGTCACTCTTACTGGACCACCTCAGCCTAGTGGCGTCCTTCAGCTCATCCAACAGGATGACCCACCAGAACCTCGCTGTCTGCTTTGGCCCTGTGCTCCTCACCCCGACACAGGAGGCTTGGAGGGTCGGAGGAGGGGTCGGAGGAGGGAGGGGAGGGAAAGGAGGAGGGAAAGGGTCCGCTCATTGTGAGGAGATAGCGAGCGCGGTGGATTTTAAAAGACACATCGAGGCACTGCACTACCTGCTGCAGCAGTGGCCAGGTGAGACGGTCAGCTCCACAGAGCAGGAGACTCAGGAGACAATGTTTTTATTGTTCTAAACTTACATCTCCTCCCTCTGTGAAGCTCTGTTGTTGCCTTGGAAACCACGGGTGTCACTTTGCCCTGCATTTTATTGTGCTATTCATATCATCTTCAGTGCCAACACATCAAGTCCCAGGAGATGACCACATCCAAGCCTCCCCTCCTCCCTCCCCCACCCTTCCCCACAACTCCCTGGACCCTCAGCCGCAGCAGTGGTGTCCTGCACTACGACTGGCTCTCCCTCAGAACCCCGGGGAAGAGGTGGTGGTGTCACGTCGGGGTCGAGGTGGTCTGGCCCGGCTGGAGAGTCCACCACCGATCAACCGGTACGCGGGGGACTGGAGCATCTGTGGACGAGACCTTCTGTCCGCACAGGAGGCAGACTACGACGAGGTGGCAGGAAGTGAGAGTGACGGAGGTAAATTGAGGAGTGGGATGGTTTGAAGCCATTTATACTCCACTGAGGCCAAAGTTTAAATGTTTATTTGAATGTCATAACCACATTTTTAGAATTATTCATTTAAGATGCTGATCCCCTCTGTTGTTCTGCTGTCACTCTGAAGCTTCATATTGTTGTTGTATCAGGCAGCGGGGATGAGGAGGAGAAAAAGAAGCTGTGGACATCAGGAGGAGGAGGAGGTCTGTTTGTAGACAACTTCTTGGATTTTGATGCTCCGTTTAACTGTCGACTCAGCCTGAAGGACTTTGACACTCTGATCCATGACCTGGACCGAGAGCTGGCCAAACAGATCAACATCTGTCTGTAGAGGGAGGTGGGGGGGTAGAAAGAGGAGGAGAAATTGGTATAATCAGCGCTTATTCAATTTTTCTAAAGTTCAGACTGAATTTAACACATTTGTTCACCACTTGAATCCTATAAATCAGAAATTTATGAAAAATTTGAACTCATAAGTTTCAAAATTTTATGCACAAATTCCTCCTCACAGCTGCCTCCTGATCTCTCTGCAGCAACTGAGGAGACTTTAGGAAAGAAGACTGAAAAGATCTCTGTTGTAGGAAATCAGGATTCCTCAAAGAAAAATAATCTCCATGTTTTCCATAAAAAAGAGAAAATGTTCAGATATGAGATTTGTTTCTATTTTTATAATAGTAAAACTTTGTTACAGAAAAAGTTTCCTCAAAATAACAAATTTGACACATTTCAAAATGCTGAAAAGTCCCTGTTGTTTACGAGTCTCTGGATTTTTACAGACTGCTACAGTTCGTCATGGAGGAAGAGTCAGCGGCTTAACCGGATTAATTTATTTCTCTGTTCCAAAGGTAGACTTAGCATCAGTGTTAATACTTATATGAAGGAGGATTTGTGTTGCTGAGGAGGAACTACAGGAACAGAAACCTTGCAGGATTATGCGGCTGGTCTCCTTTTCATAACATTATTATTACTGATGAACAAATGATGTTATCCTGTTATAAAGGAAAAGAAGTTGGTTCCCACAGTTCCTGCCACAGTGTTGACATTCAGAAGTCATTGCTCTGTGTTCTTGCTCTTGTTCTGGGTATCAGGGTTAGATTGTGTTGGATCATGTTTGGGCTGTTTGCACTGTTGAAGCCATAATTTCACAAATTTTAGTTGAAGTGAACAAACTGCAGAACTCATCGCTCTGCTGCTTCATCCAGTCCCTTCCATCTGTTTTGTGTCTACTGATTGGCTGAAATCTTTTTATCCATTTTACCAGTGCATTCATGTTAAGTATGTCAATACTTGATGGTAGCAAGGCTATACTCTATGACATGTATGGAGCCCTGGAAGGGTCTTGCTGAGAAAATATATCTGGACTATTTTGTGTTAAGTCATAATGTTTTTTGAATTCCTCTGATCTGAGGAAGTCTGAGGTCTTACAAACCATGACCAGAGAACAGCCATGGGTTCTTGCAGAGATATGGATCTTAGAGTGTGTAAAACGTACTGTATTTCCAAGGATTTCAGAACTTATTGAGGTAATGCAAATGTGGTTCAGAGAAAAAAAATCTTGCTGTTACATTAGAAAATGCAGAAGAACCTCTGAGAACAAAAAAGATTCAGATTTCTTTATAAAATTTCAATCTTAGTTTCAGAGGCACTTAAACATTTATATAGTTCTTACATTAATGAAACATCAGTGAATTCTTGATGAGCCAGACATAAAAGGGCGCTTCAAGTTTCTGAGAAGCTAAATTTTGTTTTTTAGTGATTAAAAAGCTTTAATATATGCTATGATACTAAAAAAAACACTGACACTGGCTGATCATGACACCATATAATTTTTTTTAATCATCACCATGTAGCATGTTCAATACCTCGAATTTTTGTCTTTCGAAAACGTCAAAGGCCTGAAGGGAGAGCAAAAGACTTAAACAGTCTCAAGGACAAACAAGGCCCACACACTGATTCCATGCAGCAAGTCAATGTCTTTTATCAGGGTTGTTTTTTTTGGGAGGTGGGGCTCCTTATTCTTCCATAAAAGCAAGCATGGGTTAAAACAAAGCTGAAAATTATCCTTTTAAAGCCATATTCCTCCAGAGGGCGCTGTGATGTCACCCTCAAGCAGGATCCCTATATTACATCTATATAGCACAGCAGATTGCCCCCTTCATGTCTCTGGTGGTCCTGCAGCACCTCCTGCAGGTCTCTGGTGGTCCTGCAGTGACCCCTGCGGGTACAGCAGCAGAGCGGTGAGCAGTGGCAGCAGGTCTTCAGTATATTTTCATGGTACAGAATTTCTAACTGTGACAAGTTTGTGCAGTGGCAGCCGGAAGACGAGGTTCACAGTGTCACCGTTGTTTTTGACAGTATTAATTCTTTTGCACAAACTTCAATAAGCACTTATGTTTTCTTTTGATGAGGATGATGTTTCTATGCAGATGATGTAACCAAAGTATTGAAGCACAGTTCCTGTTGGAACAGCCCACAGTCTGTTTGTATGTCTTATTAATCTGAACAACTATTAAACACTTTGTCATTATTAACTGGGGGACCGTGCTGTTATTGATTGTTGGTATTGGTTATTATTATTGACTGTAGGTCTGGGCTGTTTGATCCAAAACAACAGAATCTCAGCTGAGCTGAGAGGTGTGCATCTTCATTAACTAAAGTCCAGTGGTGGAAAGTATAGAAAATTTACTCATATATTGTACTTGTGTAAAATTTTTAGGTACTTGTACTTTACTCAGGTATTTCTATTTCATGCTACTTTATATTTCTACTGCTGTTCAATCAGTTTGTAAACATTTGACTTCACATTTATCTGACTGCTGCAGATACATTACAGAATGGGTTTTTACATAAAGTGTGTGTGTGTGAGAGATTATGGCACAATGTGATCCTGGCGACACTGTAGTAGGAACTACCACAGAGACAGTTTTGAGTAATTTGGCAGGCGTCTATCTGTCTGTCAGTCTAATCAGTTAGCTGGTTAGTATGCTATGGAGGAACTTAATAAAAGCTATTGAGTGAATCGTGGACAAAAACATGTTTTGTTAGATCTCAGTGACCCCTGACCTTTAACGCCCAAATTCAAATCAATTCATTATTGAGTCGAAGTGGATGTTTGTGCTAGATGTAATGGAATTCCCTCTAGCAAATCTTGGTATATTTAGAATGGGATGGGATGGACAATGACCTTGACCTTTGACTTTCTGACCTTCGACCATCAAATCAGTGACTCTTGAGTCCAAGTGAAAATTTCTGCCAAATTTGAATAAATTCCTTCACAATATTGCTGAGATATGGCATTCACAACAACAGGACAGACAGATGGACAGAAAACCTAAAAAACTGACGCCTCCGTCCAGAGGCAAATTTAACTTAGCTCACAGATGATGACTCTTCTTCTCAAACTAGCCTTTAATTTAGTTTTCTGTACTAATGTAATTCATCTTGCAAAGTGTATTTAAATATCTAGAAAAGAAATCTATAAATGAAATGTATTATCACTGGATTTGGTCAACAGCAAAATATAGTTTTGCGAACTGCATATATATAAGTATATATATATATACATATGTATATATATATATATATATATATATACAGTGTGTGTGTCTGTGTCTGTGTGTCTGTGTGTGCCGTCTCTTTCTCTTTGAGTTTTTTTTTTCATTTAGCCCATTGAAATATGGAATAACAGAGTTGAACTGGTTAAAGTAAATGTTCCTTTATCTCATAGAGGATTTACAAGAACTGCATTTCTGTCTCTACCTCACCTGTCCAACAGCGACCACATGCTCTGTTTTATTTTGGTTGCCATTTTGTGTTTTCCTCGTTCAATTGCCCAGTAATGGTCACTGAACTTCTACCTATTAAAACGATAATATTTAACTTGTGTAAATCATCAGTATTTTCTTTTCTTTTTTGTTCTTTTCGTATTTGTACTAAAAGGCATGCTGACGAATAAGTGAATAAATAAATAAATAGGTTCTTCCGGTCAGTCTCGACTCGGCGCTAAAAAAAAAAATGAAAAAACGTCATGCTGGCCCTTTTTTTTTTTTTTCTTCTCTCTGATTGGCGGAAAGAGCGAGCGACTGGTGGTTCAGAGCGCCAATTGGTGGAGAGAGTTAGTAAATCAAGGTTCGGAGCGCTGATTGGCTCTCTCCGTCCTCCTCTGCGTCTGTCTCGGGGGCGTGTTGGAGCGTGAGGGCAGGCAGCAGTTTTCCTCCTTAAAATGGCTGAAAATTAAAAACAAAAGAATTTAAAACAGAAACAGAAACAGAGAGACTTCCTGCCTCTGCGACTGTGAAGAGTAGCGGACTAAGGTGGATTTTATCGGATTCTACTGAGAGAGAAACTTTTGAATGAACTGTACCAGGTATGAGACAGACCGATATTAAACTGCGCCACGGCAGCAGCTTCATGTCCTCCCTGTGTCAGTCTCAGTTTGATGTTTCTACTACTTCAACTCTTTCTACTATTTCTGCTGTTTCATTCCCGAAGATAAATTTTGCTGACCACGGACCAGTTCTGCTCATGTTAGAAAATATAAAACACTGTGAGATGAGTCTTTAAAACTTTAAGAGACAAAAAATCAGAGGCGCAGGTTTCAGCTGGATCTGAAACAAAACATGCCTTCATTAGATTGGTGTTATTGCTTTAAGGTTTAAAAAATTCGTGGACCTTCATTAAAATAAGTTGTTTTTTAAAAGCTGTGTAGAGTGTCAGGTATATTTTATATTTCTTGCAGACGTGTGCAGCCAAGATCCAAATCTGTACAATGAGAGTGGAAAAAGTATATTGGTAATTTGTATTACTGAGAATAGATAACATTTAAACACATTATTGTTGAAAACTGAGCAGATCAAAACTGATAGTTGACCGTCTCTGCACACCTATGGTCCACCTGCACAGGTGTTTCCTCTTATTTTACCTGGCTTGTGGATGGGCTCAGAGGGGTTTGGCTGACAGCTCTCTCACTCTCTTGCTGGTTTTGGGGTGTGATGAGTTACAACTATATCATTTTCATTAGAACGAGGTGTTCTTGTCTTTCACTCCAACCCGAGCAGGTACAATCAGCTAGAATACCTGAAAACATCAGTGTGGGCATGCAGGGCCTCTCACCTGGAATCGCGCATCATAGTTTGTCAGCAGATAACTTAGTATTTGGTATGTAAATTTGGTATGTAAAAGATTTAGTAAATAATTATAGAGTACCAAGAAACGGGTTTGCTCAAGCAATGTATAAGGTATTTCATTTGAGCATTACATGTACATTGTGCTAAAGAAACATCTTCGGAAAGTTTAATCGAGAAAGTGCTAATGTTTAAAAAGTAACCACAAAGAAATGAGTATTTATATGTAAATACTAGAAAATCAAATCAGAAGTCAGAAAAAATCCAATAAAAGTGTAAACTGGGGCTGATCATTGAGTTTTATTGCCTACAGCTGAGGCTGCAGCCACAGTTTAATTATTATTGAATCTGTCAAATATGGCTTTGTTATCTTTGAGCTTTTTACCAAGGGAAATTTCCACACAGGACAGTGGGTACAGGTGTCTGTGTAAGATGTAAATAAAGTAGAGCGGTACAATGTAAGAGTGAGACATCAGTCAATCACAATGCAGAGTGAGAACTACGTATTCCATCTGTATTTATACAGAAAAACTGAACAAGAGTGTAATACCCAGCTACAGCTGCAGAAAGAGCAGTGGGAACTGGATCAGCTAACTCCAGTTTACTGATCAGGAAGTGGGGGTCTTCACCACAGACATCATCACCAGGGCAATAAGTTAAGAACCTAATGAGGTTAAACAGTGACACCTGCAGGGAGAATAGGTTAATGCAGCACTAAATAGTGGTACTTGTGCAGCTCTTTGTGTTCCCAGTGATGTGAACGGTCAGTGGTTGAGCTGTTGTTCCTGCCTGGGAGCAGAGTAGTGCTGCTGCATTGGTTAACGTGGTTCCCAACCCAGTTAAAGGTGTTCTGACAAAAGGAAAGCTGAGTTAAACCCAACCTGAACTAGATAGATCGACTCTGATGCTCCTTGTCTCCTTTAGTCTCACATTCTGAGACAGGCCCTGATCCCGGACCAGCCAAGTTCTTCTTCAGCTCCATGGAAACAGGTCTAATCAATACAAACCTGTTGTTTCCCTCCTCAGGGTCCATCTCCAATTGTGCCTATCAACATGGCTGTGAGGATCTGCCTGGCCAGCTCTCCTCCTCTGCACTCCTTCCTCAGTAACTATGACAACCGTTGTTCGTCATCTGCGGCCGCTCTGCTGCAACGCTGCGAACCACTGCGACCGTGTCTGAGCAGCAACGTCACCATGACAACCACAACCTTGCCATCAGCAGCCACAGAGATCAGCAGCAGTTTGGCGAGGCTGAGGAGGAAGAAGAAGAAGAGCGTGGTGTTTGCTGACTCTCGGGGTTTTGCGCTCACCGTTGTTCACGTCTTCGACGAGGCTGAGGATGACCTGCTGACCGAGCTACAGTTCCACCTGACTGAGATAGAGGGCGCCACAGCTGCGCTACACCTGGGAGTCAACAAAGGTGAGTGAGCTGAAGAATAGCCACACATTATAATGTTGATGAAAAGCAAGAAAACTTTATTGGAGTTGAAACGGTTAGTCAGTTAATTAAATGGTCCATCAACAGACAAACAATGGGAAACTGCTGTGATAAATGATAAATGAAAAAAGGCAGGGTTCTGTCAAAACACAGAAAATAAAAAATGAGAATCATTACAAAATAAATGGAAATGGCTCGTTTCAAGATATTTTTTTACCATGATAGATTCCATCACGTTCACCTCCAGAGGTCATCAGCTCCTTTAAGTACAGAGGGCAACACTATCTGCTGCCTTCACCAACAGAAATTTTTTAAAATCAGTAAGCCAGTATTTAGAAGCTAAATGTAAAGAAATTTTTATCTGGAGTCCAAATAAAGAAGAGCAAGATGGTACATGATAAAATTATTGCTGACTAAAAGTTTGTATTTTTCCTATGGAGTGCAAGGTTTAGGCAGGGTTGAAAACACTCCTCAATTGTTTTACACTTTGTTTTTATATTGTTGGTGAGGAGATAAATTAAATCTGAGTGACTATTCAAAGCTAAAATTGAATCAGGAAGCAGGGGATGCTATATCTGGGGACAGTGCAGACTCTGGTTTCCAAGTGTGCCAATGTGTACTAAGGAGATTTTGTTTGAAACAGACTGCCCCCCCGGTTCACACTGCTTTCCTAACGGGACCAGTTCTGGTTGATTCACATGATCAGCATAAAACAATCATTAAACCATAGAGCTGCACGTGGTGCAGGAAACCACTGGAAAAAACTCAAGAGCTGCGATGTTCAGACTTTTCATACTGTTTGAACTTTTAACTGGTTTGAGACTGAGCTTTTGCAGCAGACACAGTCTGCCCCAGTTCCTTTCATTTTTACTTTTAGGTTCTTTTTAGGTGTTGAATGCAGCGCTCCATCTTCTCACATGGACCAGTCACTAATAAGCAAAGTCTCTGTTAACCCATCATCTGCTCTGATAGGTCACTACTTGCAACCCCTAGAGCTGATGTCAACATCAACCACCACATTTCACCCCTCTAATCTAGAACCAATCCAAGATGAACTGGCACCAAAATGTGTGATCCGAAACCTAGAGAATTGTCTCTAGTTAAACTTTGAAACTTAAATGCTGTTGGGATACCTTTTATTGATTTGGTTGGGATAGATAATAATTAATGAACAGCTTTTAATCCTCAGTCTACCCTGTCCTTTCTCTTCCTCTTTCAGATCCTGCAGATTGTGGTTCAAGCTTGGTTCTGGACTTCACCCAGCCAGCTGTAGACTATCTGGATTTGAGGAACCGACTCAAATCCCAGCAGGTGTGCCTGGAGACCTGCTCTGTCCAAGAGCACCTGCTCTCGGGGACCATTCAGGTCCGAAACATCTGCTTCAAGAAGTCCGTCTCGGTCAGGATCACCTTTGACTCATGGCGCTCCTTCCAGGACATTCAGTGTCAGTATCTGAACAATGTCTATGGCTGCCTCGACACAGACACCTTCTCCTTCTCAGTCTCGGTGCCGCAGCTCCTCAAGCCCTCCAACGGAGTGGAGTTCTGCATTCAGTACCAGACCGAGGACCAGACATTCTGGGACAACAACCATGGGAACAACTACCGGCTGGTAGTGGTGGACCTAAACGGCGCCCTGACCCAGAACAATGAGAGTATGGCGGGGCTGGATATCCAGAGAGACCACGTCAGAGAGAAGAGGGAGGAGATGGAGTTTGATCCCTTTGGCAGTCCCAGAACATCAACAGGGATCTTCCCTGAGTGGCAGAGCTGGGGGCGCATAGAGGCCAGTGCCCCCTACTGGTGAGACCACGACAGGACGTGTTTTTGATGTTGCACTCACTCTGTGATTTTGTTGTCAGAGATTCACAAGAACTTCACATGAGCACTGAAGATCCACATTATATTCCCTGGAACTGTTCCAGATGTGGTTGTAGAATACACTATGAACTGCTTCCACTATAGTCACTTTAGCTCCCTCAGATGAATTATTTTGATCTTACTGAAAGACGAGCATTGACCTCTGGATGGTAGAGTGGAAGCACTCTCCCAGCTAGTTCAACGTCAGGTAGTCAAAATGTCTAAATCTGGCAATTGCGGGTTTAATACTCTCTCCAGACTCAGGTTGAATAAAGTACCAGGATTGACCCAAGTGGTTCCATGCGCAGACACTGGACCAAAACTGACCTGAGGGCTGCAAACTGGAGCTGATCCTCAGCTCAAGTCTTTTAAACTATGCACCTTGAAACGTAAATCCATATACGAAGCCCTATAAGCTTGCATCTGGTCCAGCATCAGACTCAGCTCACATCTGGTCTTCTTCTGCTGGAACTTAGCTGAGTTTGCTGACACTCACCAACAGCTGGCCAGGCTCAGCTGGATACTTGGACTGGCCTCATGAGAAAAGATACACAGGGATTCCTTGGTGCTGTGTAAAAGCATCCAAAGACTTCAAGAGAGATACACGCCAAGTGTGTCGCTTTTTAATATGCAAGAATGACAATGAAACCGAGAATCAGGAGTCGGAAGGGCTTTTTGAAAGCACCCAAAGGTTTTGTTAACCTTCACAAAGATCCACTGGACGATCTGTAAGACTTCAGAAGTCTCACACAAATTTACAAATGAATTCTTAAAACTTCCCAAAGATTCATGAGTTCAAGACCTTGCAGGTGTTTCACAAAGCTCCACAAGGCTCCATTTTTCAAAATCTTTTCACAGATGTTCTTTAGGAGAGCTTTGTATAAAGCACCCATAGATTTAATTAAACATCACAAAGCTTTGTGTGCTTCATAACAGCATCACAGCTGAGAAACCAGGGTGTGAAATGTTCCCATGGTTGATTTAGTTCCCCTTTGATTTCAAGCATATTCAAATCCCTTCTCTTGCTTCCCCCATGACAGCTGATATTTCAAACTCAATGGATACCTTTTAGGATATCCAAGTCCTGAAACGGCTGTCAGTGAAGACCAGCAACATGGCTGACCAACCAGCCTGAAACACTGTGTAAAAGATTCAGAAACCAGTCGGTCGTTCAGGGTTTAAAAAGAGAGAAAATTCAGACAAAATAATGACAACTTTTCTGCAGACTCTGCTGGGTTAAGGTTGTTCTACAGTGTTGAATCCTTTTTGTGTGTCAAACCTCGATGCCTTTAGGCTCAGTTCACCTTTGATTCAGTCCAAGGATTTTTAAAATCCAGACCCAAACCCAAAAAAACAACCTGGCCCAGTCTAGGCCCTAGCATGTCTGAAACCATTGGTCCATGCTTCCCTTACAGATGGGTTATTCATATCTAGAAATGTGGAGGATTCGAGAAGGGGTAATTTGGATTGAGATCAACCTAATGAAGTGCTTTTGTTTCTTTTTGGGTCTCTAGAAATTTTTGTACCCCTGAAGACCTTTTAATTAATCTCCAACACATTAGTCACGTGAAGAGATTGACACAAGAAGAATGAGCAAATAGTTAAAATTTTTTAACTGTTTTGAATTCAGAGTGAACTGAGCCAAGTCCTGTCTCAGGGTCTGTCCAGACATAAATCGATGTGAATTCTGGACTGTTGGAGTTTTAGCCTTCGCCTGATCCCTGGATTCATCAGTCTCCGTTTTTTTTTTTTTTCTATTATTTCCTTTGTCCTGTTCTCCGCCGTGGCATCTTATCTCACCACTGACTTATACATAAATATGCTGCCTCTTATTTCACCATGACCTTTGTCTGAAAATAGTCAGTGTGAGACTAACCTTTAAACTAAATGCAAGACTCTGTGAGGGGAATCTTCACATATCTGATAATATCACATCCTCTCATTTGGTAACACACAGACTTTGGGTTCTTGAATGTTGTGTTCAGTCCATTGGGTGATAAATATCACTACTGCGGTGTGAGTGAGCCAAAACAGGTATATTTACCGGGAAAGCTTTTGTTTTAAAGGCATCGAGACCAAACCACAGGCAGGGTTTTCCCCGTGCCGGACTTCCATCTTGGTAACAATGCAGAAAATGATATTGACTCACCTCTGTTTGCTCAAACTTTGAATTCTTTATCATTATGTTGTTCAGGCTAAATGTTTCTCTAGCATGAAACCAGGACTGTGGTACTTAAGTCCTGTCTGAAGACCTTTGTAGTATCTCAGACTTGTCTCTGAGTCACAGAAGTTTTGACTGAGACTTGTCTCTGTGTCTCAGAGGTTTTGACTGAGACTTCGCTTGATATTGTAGGAGCTTTGACTCTGTACTGTGTATAGCCAGCCTACAGAGCTGAACGTTTCCAGTTTGAACTCTGAAGTACTGGCGTCTGAACTTGGTGTCCTCTGTGCTTAGAAAGGCCTATGGACAGATTTTATTTGTTTTCTTTTTTCGTTTTTTTTTAAGTATGTGGCAACAGCCTTCTTAGATTCTTCTAGTAGGCGCTAATAGTGTTAAAGAGGTATTTCTGTGCCACAGGTAGAGGTAGTTTCATAACCTCCTGAGCTCTTCAGGGTCTTGCTATGCAGTTTAGTCTCCTATTGTAGTGTTGTTGTCATGGTAATTGCTGTAGATGGAGAGAGGGAAAGCTGAATGTTGCTTCCTCTTAGCTCCTGTAGCCATACAGGTTTAAAAGCCTTCACTATTTTCAAATCCACTACCAATGCTCTTACCCTGACAGTAGCTGTGTGTGTGTGTGTGTGTGTGTGTGTGTGTGTGTGCGCGCGCGTGCGTATTGGAGACTGAAGGGAATGTTAAGTGTTTAAAGTGAATCTTTGAGTTTGTGTTGTTGACCTCCAGCTCCGACTGAGTAATTCAACAAAGTTTTGTATTTGAGTCTCTGCCAGAAGTCCATAAGTTCATTGAATGGTCCCGTGTTGCGTTCACGTCACATCTTATATATTGTGGAGGAAAAAAAATGTAGAACCAGGGTGATGGACCGACCACTACAACCTGTAAATGAGGAAGTTTTATGAGTCCAAACAGGAAAGTTTTTATTTAAAACAAATATTTGTGTTTTACCTTCCACAGTATTGAGCAGGTTCTGTCTCATTCACTGCATAGATGCTCATAGTATTTGTCATGAAGTAGGGAAGTTAATCACATAGACATGCAACAGACTAGTTATTCACATCTTGGCAGAAGAATAAGGCTTGGTCCTTGTTTACCGCTCCAGACCTGCTAGTGGTGCTGTACTAAACTGCTCTGCATTAGCTAGAATGCTCCTGTTCCAATTAGTAGATCCCTTCATTCAGACTGTTTTCATATGAAGAGTCTGAATGCTAAAACAACATCTGGTTCATGTGAAACTGATCCATGTCAACACTGACAGTTTATAGGTGGAGCACTGGCCACACCCACCAGACCCCATCACACAGCAATGGTAGTCTAAGTGGGAGTCTTTTACTCTCTGACCACCGGGGGCAGTAATGGGACCATCACAGCCTGGTGCATTGGTTTGGGGAGAAGATGATGCTGCACGTTAAAGACAAATCAGGATCCTTATTATCTGTCCTGACAACAGTTTTATTACCTTTTTATTACATTACCTCACACAGGCTCATTTTAACCCCTGGCTCCTAAAACGGTTAAGTGGGCCCCCTGAAATGGTGGCCTCTTTGAGAGCCCCCCTTGGGTGGGATTGATCAGCAGCCATTTCAGGAGGATTTTAAATAAATAAAGTAGAAATCATTTCTAATAGTTTTTATTGCTCTGCATTAAACTCAATTCATCTTAATTCCAAAGTGACCTGAATGCAACATGTGAGCCAGGGTTAGCTCGTGTTAACTTAGCAGGTATGACCGAGGGCATTTAACCTGGCTAGCTAGCGAGCTAACCGGCAGCTAGCATTAGCGACTGTAATGTAAAATGCAATGTAATGATGATTTCATGATGTACCGCTGAAGGAGGAAGTGATGTAAAAAGGGGGTGGCTGAGTGTTCCTTTTTATTTGTGTCCTTTCAGAATAAACGTATAAGGTTTTATAGTGTTTAAAACTTTCTTCTGTTTTGCAGTGTTTTCTTCTCAAAAAAATATAACATCAGAAAACTCTATCAAATAAACATTTATCATAATCAAAATAGGAAGAGTTACAAAAAAGATGATGAAATTTTTAGTTTGTTGGATCAGTGGCTTAAAATATTTCCGAGTATTTCATTTTAGATTTAAAAGTTTGACTGGTGTACTAGTTATGTGAGAAATCTGATTTGATGAAACTCTTTAACTGGTGATATCCAAAGATTATCCATATCTCCATCCAAAATCATATCTTTTTGTCAAAGTCTGACATTGTGATATGTTTGTTGCTGAATGACACACTTACATCTGGTATTAAACAGTGTTCTGTATCTTGAAACATAATCTGAGAAAAAACCAACTAGTCAGAAAGGTACATGATAATCATTGAATATTAATGAGGAACAGGTGTAAATATCATCATCCATATAATGTGTCTGATCCAGATCGTGTTGTTGCCAGTTGGAGATGAAGCCTGGCTTTGTAAGTGACATCTGAAAATTTCAAAATGCTCATGGAGAAATATGATGAGTTCATCAAACATCTTGGGCCGTCGTTTTTTTTCTGGAACACGTCAAAGGAACAGACCTAGACTGTATTGTTTTTATTTCTTTTAATTTCTGTCAGACCAGGTACAGGAAGTACATCACTGCCTCTGGCCGTATAAACCCGACAATGTACTTTGTCTTTTCAAACGGAAATGATGTCTGTGTTTATCTGCATATAAAGCAGGAAGTGAGATTTGATCACAAGTGGTCATTGAAGACGTATGTGGAGACGCCTTCTAGTGCCAGGTGCGAACTGATGTACTAAGAGTTGTCCATCTGTGATTGGATCACCCGAAACACTGGTTGGTGCAGGTCTGAGCAGGGCCTGAGGTTCACTGTCAGATGTTCCTTGGTGTCTTGCTGAATGACCCACTTCTAATATAAAATAATATTTACTGCGGTGTGTAACTAAATGTCATATACAAGGCCCTCAACCCCTTCTACACAGAAGCAAGGCCCCCAGACTAAAAGAGACTCAAAACCACCATTAAACAACCGTAAACAACATGGCTGCAGCTCCAGTACATTTGCCCTGTTCCGTCAGCACTCTGCTCACTCAGCTGTGATGATGGATTGACTGTGGCTTCAGAACTTGCTAAATAAACAGTGACAGTAGTCAGACCATCAGCAGCACATAGTCTCTGTAAACAGCTGCTTATTTTCACTTTTAAACCTCCACAGATCCAAACGGAGCCAATCTCCTGCTCGGCTTCTGTTTCCACTCCCAGATTATAGAGTTATGTAAGAGGAGGGAGCATACACATTGAACCGTCCTCCACCATCTGAACTCTATATATGAGGATTAAAACAGTTCAGCAGGTTTAATTCCACAAACACTGTCATCATTCATTCATTTTTCTTCGCTCCATCACTTTAGTTTCTTAGTTAGTTTAAGTCCTTGGTTGTATAATTAGATCTTCCTGAACAAATCGTCGGTGATGTAAGCTTGGGTAATCGGTTGTTTTGGATCTGCATTAATTTTACTAAAATTTTAGTTGTTGGATTTTTATTAGTTATAGTCAACAAAGGCCAAAGGACCTTTTATTTTTCATCAGTGAATTTTTAGCCTCACCTTGTTTCTACAGAGTCATTCATTAGAATTAGAACAGCTTTTTTTGGCTGATATTTCACAAGCTGCTTCATTAAAACATTGTTTGAGTTAATCTTGAGAGAAGCTAAAAAGTCAGTATGGTAGAGAACGTTACTGACGAGCAGAACATTACTGACAGAGACAGAACATTAGAGCATTACTGTGAGAGGCAGACTTATTGAATATACAATGCTTCAAATTAATGGCAGAGCAACAGGTTAAAACAGATAAATTGGCTTCTGATCAAGAGATATTACTGATATTATTTACATTATTGATATTATTGATATTGGCAGCCGAAGGAAACTTTTGTGATTGTGCAGGACAATAAACAAAACCATCATCTCTAACACTTCATCTCAATGAATCACTGTTAGACTCTTCATCAGCGGTGAGAGCCAACCAGAGTATTAGCGTTATATAAAGCTGTGACAGACACACTAGTGTTACATAACTCTTTCAAATCTATTCCAAGACATACATACATCCACAATACAACACACAATGTAACAAACACACACACACAGATGCAGCACTGCTCAGGGGCAGTGTGAGGGACAACAGAGGGACTTCTTAATGTTGGTGTAACTATCTGGGCTGTTTGTCTTCACTATGTTGACCAACTCACACACTGAGGCCAATTTTTTTCCTGCTTGCTTTAAATGCATCAATTCTCTATGTCAACCGACAGGCTCACCTCACACACTGATCAGTGTAGATACCGATTCATTTTCCCGCTGATGTTTTCTAACTCTACTTAAACTAATTAACTAAATTTATGTTATCCGCTGCCTTTTCCTGGAAAACTTACCATCATCAGTTGATGAGAAAATAAAACCCCAGTCATCTTCTACAGTCTGATATGTTTCTCTCTGAAAGGAATTGAAAGCTGACAACGGCTGAGGCCTTTCAGTTTCATCCTGTTGTTAATAAAGTCAGTCGCCTCGTTCCCACCCTCACCTGGCCTCATCCCCTCCTTCACCCCTCACTGCTGCTTCATGTCTGATAAGGTGACAGAAGATCAACCATGGTTTTCAGCCTCAGAGTTCAGTTATATTTCTGGGATTGTCCTGCTGCTTTTGTTTCCAGCAAAGTATTTTTATGATTATTATTATTATTAATTTCACTATTAAGATGACTGAAGAGTGAAGACTGAACGTTTTTTTGGTTTTAAGTTTAAACTAATTTTAAAAAATCTTTTACTCATATTAAATTTTTCATTTGTTATTGATTAATTTATATTTCTTGGAGATTCCTCACGTCTACTTGCATTGGGGGTTTATATGATTTACCAACAAACTTACACTTCACTAAATTGTAGAACTTCTGTTTTCTCAGAAAACAGAAACAACTGATATCAATTAAATCTTTGAGTTTTTGTTATTTTTCAATTTCTTTCCAAATGTCCAAAGACAACTGGCTTTAATTAAAGATCTGAAACTAGATTCATATTTGGTAAAATGATATTAAACCCCAACCCCGGTCACAGGAATGATATACAAAGACAGACCTCTGCATTTTATTACAAATACTCTTGAATACAAATCAAAGGCTTTTATTGTTTTCATACATTTACTAAACTAAATTTTACTAAAATGGCTTTTGTTTTTTTATTTTTTTGCTAAAGGACACATAAAAAAGCACAGTCTAGGACTTGTATGTCTTGTTCTTCATTCATGACTTCATATCAAACAGAGAGTGAACAGTTAGAGGAACGTTACAGCGTCTGGTTCTGACCGACCGTAAAGGAGTTGACTCCTCCACCTGGCAGGGATACCTGCTGTCAATCCATCCGGCTTCCTGCTGAGGTACAGACTTCTCCATCAGCAGAAAACTTCCAGAGAGGAAAAACACAGCAGTCTCATCCAGGTTAGTTTCTGATACAGGTACCAGAAACCTCATCTCCTGGTCATGACAATGCACACAGCTGGTTGTTCATCTGGGGAGTTCCTCATCTTATGTGGTGGTCAGTAACACAGGAGCACCACCGGAGCCTGTCTTGTCTCGGTTCCCAGTGAAACTCTGAGTCCTCTCATCTGCAGAGGTTCTCTGATGACTCTGTGGTGGTGGGGGTATTAGAGGGGGGCAGCAACCGTAGAACAGGGAACTAGCAGCTAATTTTCAGGAGTAGAGCAGCATGTGCACATGACAAAGGAGGTGGTGGTCACTTTAGTAGGAGGAGAACCGCAACCAAACATGCTAATCATGTCGGTTGAGGACATAGGAGTCGTAGAATACTAAAAGTACTTGGGTCTCCTTTTGAACAGCAGATGGTAATGGAGAAAATGGTTCTGTGTACAGGAACACACACAGCTGAAATCAGCAGAACTCAGTCTTTACAGTGCTTTTACGATCAAATGTCCACCCAGGTTAAAAGTTCATTTTACATATATATATATATATATATATATATATATATATATATATATATATATATATAAATATGTATATATATATATATATATATAAATATGTATATATGTTTATGTATATATTCTGTATACATAAACCATTCAGCCACAGCATTAATACCAGTAATTTCTTTAATGTTGTGACTGATAGGTGTAAATCAGTAAAGGTTTAACCAGGTGTAAATCCAAGGTGACATCAGCCATTTGTTTGTGGACCATTGTATCAAGTCTGGAGCCAGAAGTAACCATATTTGGATGAGTGGGTTGAGAGCTGAGAGGTGCACCTGAGGACACTGTGCACACTCACTTATACCAGCAACGTTACTGCACCAGGCACAAACAAGTAAGCTTCCATAATACGAGGTGACTTTATATAGCTGAGAGTTTAAGTAAGCCTAGTTGCTAATTAATGGGCAAATATTAAAGCGAAGTAACCTCATGAAGTTACCATGTGTAAATTGACGTTAAACTGTGTTTAACCACCAAGAGTAAAACATATTCTAACACTGTCTCTTAAAATTGGTTACATTACCTAACTTAGTGAGTGTGTACAGCAGGTTGTCGATGTCCGTATATAACATTAGATAACAATGAACATAACAAAGTTTTCCATATAAACATAACCATAACAGAGCAATAACATTACAGTCACCTGTGGGCGTCTCAACGTGTTGTTCGTTCGTGAACCAGCAGATCAGCTCATTCAACTCAGTCAACGTTACACCACAGAAAACTGTTATTCACTAGTGTGTATTCTCCCAGTTTAAATGAATGAGGTATAGTTAAACAGTATGAGGGTGTGTTAATATAAGTGGTCTTTTGTTGTAGTATATTAGAGGCTAATTTTGCAGGTCCTGTCCATTTCATTCTCAAAAGCATCTATTGGAATGATTCTTTCTCTCTCTTTCAGAGTAAGTTACATTACTGTCTGCTGGGATTGATCATTGTAATGCTTTTCTATAGTTTTCTATTGATATTTAATGTAAAACACAAACTTTTTTTTTTACAACTAAGCAGAGAGAATCTTCTTTTTCTTTCGGCTTTTCCCTTTAGGGGTCACCACAGCGAATCAGTGTCCTCCATCTAACCCTGTCTTCTGCATCCTCTTCTCTCACACCAACTACCTTCATGTCCTCTTTCACTACATCCATAAACCTCCTCTTTGGTCTTCCTCTAGGCCTCCTGCCTGGCAGTTCAAAACTCAGTATCCTTCTACCAATATATTCACTATCTCTTCTCAGGACATGTCCAAACCATCTCAGTCTGGCCTCTCTGACTTTATCTCCAAAACCTCTAACATGTGCTGTCCCTCTGATGTACTCATTCCTGATCCTATCCATCCTGGTCACTCCCAGAGAGAACCTCAACATCTTCATCTCTGCTACCTCCAGCTCTGCCTCCTGTCTTTAACTAAGCAGAGAGAATAATGTATTTTAACTGTGTGGAGCTCATCTAATGAGAGTACTGTTTCTCTGTGGCCTAAGTTATGATATATTTGTCACTGTTACAATGCTTTTTTTTCCATCCAGCCCTGGTCCTGATCAAGGGGATCAGGACTTCTCTTACTGTCTGTGGAACCAGAGAAGCCATATCTGGGCTTCCTGCAGAAGGACTCAATCTACCTCCTCAGCAATGGATCTTGGATTCCCTGTTCCAGGAACGTCAGACTTTCTTTCTTGAAACACATGTTTATCTAATTCAGTGTGACTTCACTTCCTGAGGATCTCACTATCTCTGGTGTCCCTCCAGAATAAAGCTCCAGAGATCCACTCAGAAACCAGAGGAACCAGAGGCAACAGAACTCCATTCAGAATCCTGCTGTTTTTAAGTCTCTTCCAGTGTCACAGTGATCCAGTGACAGTTGTCTGTACATCCACTGCTACACTGCAGACAGGAGCTGGTCACTTCAGCTGCTGTTAATGGGACAATTTGACTAGATGGAAACAGACTAAAAAATGGGCCCAAAGGCAACAGCAGTAATTGGTAGCTGACATTACAACAAACTACTTGATGAGCTTTTACAGGGTCTAGTTAAGATTTTTGTGTAAGAATTATCTTAACAATTTTAGTTAAAGAAACAGTATAACTATACGTACCTTACAGGTATTACAGTGCATCAAGTTTTAAGTTATAACAAAAATTAAGTCAATGTATATTATAACTGAGCATTACATTATTATTAATGAGTAAGTTTACATGACATTTCCAGATTTTCTTCCACTGGGAAATGTGACATGTGTGCAGAAGAATTTACAGGTTATAAAGAAGTAGAACAGGACGTGTTGTTTTTATCATGTTGAATTACACAAGTGACCGAAAGTAGGATGTTATTGTGACATCATGTTTATGTGAACTAACTGAAGTTAGATAATTTACTTTTACGTTCATACATCTTTCTCCAAAGTCGAAACTTTCTTCCCCTCTTTGTTTTTGTGTTATTTGTAATAAAACTTTAGATTTAGACCTTCCTCTACAACAGTTACTATTGTACAGCTACTGATTGTACTTATACCACAGGTATTTCTGTGTAGATAATCAGCCTCCAAAGTTCTTAGGCTGAATGTATTGGCTGAGCAGCATATGCATTAATTCAAGTTTCCACTAATAAAACCCAACTGCTTCTTCTTATTCTTCTTCTCTGGTTACTGAAGGTCAGACGGGGTCATCAGCCGTCTCCTGCAAGTTCAGCCAGCAGGGTCAAAGGTCAACACATAAACATGCGTGTGTGTGTGTGTGTGTGTGTGTGTGTGTGTGTGTGTGTGTGTGTGTGTGTATTAGGAGGATGGATGTAGGTGAAGCTCATTGCCTCCAGATCAGCAGAGAGAAAACAGTTCTATCTTTACTCTTCTTTTGCTGCTGCTGTGAAAGCTGAAATGGAGCTGCAGAGGTGAGCTGATCCTCGAGAATATTCACTATGCTTTACTGATTATTGATTTTCATATTAACCACGCTGGGTACTTCTGTGTATGAAAATTGCTTAATTTAGGGCTGCAACTAATGATTATTTTAATTAATAAATAATCTATTAAACTAAAATACAACTTTTTTGTCCAATTGTTTTGTCTATAAAATGTCAGAAAATACGCTAAAACATCTGTTACATCTTAAAATATCCCCTCTGGTTCCAACCAACAGTCAGATCTTCACGTTTTAGAGGTCAGAACCAGTAAATATTGATAATGATTGCACTGATTATTCGATTGTTAAAATATTTGCAGATTAATTTTCTTTCAATCTGTTAATTTATTAAGGGCCTAATAGTTGCAGCTGTACTTTGGTTTGTGTTGAATCACAGAAAGAGTATTTTCAGTTTTACATCGAAACACTCAGATAGTCTCAACCTCTGCTGATAAAGCTTAAAGTTCATTATAAAGTGGAGATTTATTGCTTGTCCGGCCCAGCGATATGTGCAAAAGTGAATTCATGTTGTCCGTAGATAACAGTAGATGTGACATTTTGAATGTAGTGACTGAAAACACCGTCAACATACAGTGATAATGCAAGGAGGTCAAGTGTCCCATTTCAGATAATCAGTTAAGCCCCTAGTGTCTGTCTGTTTTTGTTTTCATTTTATTTTTGTTTGTTTGTTTGCATAACATCAACACAAGGAAACACAAACACAGCCACGGGAAATGTCTCAGCAGAGCTCATCACCCTAAAACTAACCATCAGCACAATGTCGACAGTGTTTTTCAAAACAGAAAAGTTCAGAGAGTTGACAGTGTGGGGTTACTTCATGTATTTTAAAAACCTCTGGGGATTAATTCATGAAATCACTAGGAACTGAAATCCGGATTCTACACATTTGGTTTTCTTTACATCATGATGATTTCCTCCCGTGTTTTATTGTGGTGTCCTGTGGTGTTTTGTCAGTGATGTTCTGATGTGGATCATGTTTACACAGGACTTGGACGATGAAAACCTGTTTTCAGGTGATTATTGCCGAGTCCGTCAGTGTCGTTGTTCTGATGATTGAAGTCATTTCCTGCTGTTTTCATTCACTCATGTTGTTTCTCTGTGTTGTTAGGACTTGATGCTGTGGTTCTGTTGGCTGAATCACAAGTTAAATACATGTAATAAATTAGAGATTCAAGACTATTTACATTTTATTTCTACTACACTAAACTTTACTGTAACTGAACCTGGTTCAGTGTGGACTCACTTTAAAATAAGAAAACAATCATGAAAAGTTACAGTGATGTCAATGATTTTGTTCACGCTGTTAAAGCTGTGATATTATGAGGGAAGTTGGGTGGTGATGTTTTGCAGTCAGACAAGAGTCTCACAGGTCGAAGGCTGATCAGGTTTGATGAGAATAGAAATTGACAAATTTATTTTTCTTCCTGTGTTGTTTTTCTTGACACCATCAGATCAAAACTGATCAGCTGGGAGGACGAAGAGGACAAGAAAGAGGAGGAAGAGGAGAAGAAAATGATGTTGGTAAGAACACTTCATGTTTCTGTTCTTTTTTTAATTTCACCCACTGAGAAACAATAAAAAATTCAGAGAAAGTGTGATCAAAAATTGATCAGATTATGATTTATAAGAATTTCATTTAATTTAATATAATTTCATTTTTATTGTGTTTAATTTAAACTCTGGATGTTTTGGCTGCAGATGCCAGGAGCGAATGTGTGTTACAGTATGTATGTGTGTGTGAGTGTGTGTGTGTGTGTTTGTGTTTGTGTGAGATGTGTGACCTCTCAGATGTGATTGGTGGATGATAAAGTGACATCAGAAGTAATGATCGGCTCTGGTCCACCTGTCACTGTCACTGACCCCTCGCTTACTTTGTTTCTCCCCATCTTTTCTTTCTTTCATTCTTTCTTTCTTCCTTTTTTTCCTAGAAACCTATATCAATATCTTCAGCTTCAATTTATTTATGCTGTGACATCACAAAGAGTCTCTGCACATTTTAAACATTTAATTCAAAAACATTAAGGACAGCTCATTCATATAACAACAAATGAAACATTTATAAAGCAACAAATAAAAAGTGTATAGCAAAGTGTATAGCAACAAGTGAACATCAGATCTTGGACATCAGAAGATGTCAGAACTCAGGTGAATGTTTCAGCCACAGCAGGTTTCATCATCCTCCCTCTGACTTACAGGGATGTAATGGTTTTACTGCTCTGATGACTCTGTTATGCCCTTTATGTTCCTTTGAAACTGCGTTTTTTTCTGTTTTTTTAAATCATTTTCTATTCCTGCTTGTCCATTTTTTATATTTGTTTGAATCTGTGAGCTTTGTTGATTTGTTTTCTCTGTGAAAACATGAACAAGCAGGTTACGTGAGGTTGTTTTATGACAGAATAAAACCAGACTCCTCTTCTTTAGATTAAACTGCAGGTTTGAGAGGCTATGAGTATAAATCAGCTGTTTGCGGTTCAGGTAAGAGTTTTAAAATGTTCCAGTTTACTTTAGTTCAGCCAGAGGGGAAACTTATGGAATCCAGCTTATAGAAAAAATAACTTTACAGAGAAAAGTTTGTTCACATGAAAAACCATTTTCAATGAAAATAAATGTAATTAAAAAATAGAAATAAAAGTAGATAATTAACTGCTTTTTAATTTAAATCTCTTTTAAAAACCAACTAGTCTTTAATCTTTTTAATACACACTGATCAGAGTTCATCCTCATCCTTCTGATGTTTTATTCTTTAATGTTGTCAAGTTTATCTTGAGTAAAACACTTTTTATAAGTTTGTCTTCCAAAGTGCTATATAAATAAACATTATCATTTATATAACTTAGACCATGCTTTATTATTATTATTGCTACTGTTATTAAATGAGTGCTGGATTTTCTGTGAAAGATCACACAGCTAAATTACTAATCACTGCAGGTGAACAAAAAATGAAATGTTGTGTTGCTGTTGTGGGTCGGACACAGAGAAGTGTCTGTTCTGGATTCTTCAAAATTCTGAATCACTAGAAACAGGAAAATTTTGAATTTTTTACTAAATTTCCACGCATGAAAATTAAAATGAGCCAAACGTGTCTGAAGGCTAAATGACTCACAAACTTTAGAATCAGTGTTTGTGTGTTTGTTTCTTCTTCACAGTCAGAGATCACATGACCCCCACTGACCTCTGACCCCTCCACTTTGGGAAGTGATTTGCCCATAAAATGACACCAGAGAAGGTCATGCCCACAAACACACACACACACACACACAGTGTAAACTGAGGCTTCTGTTCCTGTTTGAGCTGCTAATAAAGTTTTTTAAGAGATAGGAGACATGGGGTCAGAGGTCAGAGGTCAAAGGTCAGGGGCCCCGCTGTGTGGTTGATCTCTATATTGTTATTTCTGTTCTGGTTATTGGAGTTTCCTCTGTAAAACTTTAAATAAAGATTTATGGTCAGACTTAGAGCTCTTGGGGGGGGGGGGACTGGAGCACATGTTTAATGTGTTTTTTAATTTTCTACAATAATAAACTGACCATAATTATATTTTTTATTTGGTATCAAATATGACAACTTTTGATTTTCTAATATGAAATAATAATAATAAATTCACCTAGACTGAAAGATTTTAGACTCTTTGCCAATGAGGTCACGAGGACCTGAGCATGTAATGGTGTTACATGTAAATAAGTGTGGTTAGTGTCTGATGACTGTTCAGTGCGCACCGGCAGATCAACTATTACCTAAATCTGGCATAAATCATCTCTTCTCATTTTGAGGTTAATGTTTTTGCTCATGGTCCTTGTAAAATAAAGTGAGAGGAGAACCTGTAACAGATAAGACTCCCTGTGTCGTCAGCAGGTGGAGGACAGAGGCTACGAGTCGTCTGTCTCTGAGGAGAAGCAGGAAACTCGTATCTGCAGCAGAAACCCCGACTCTGAGCCTCAGATCATCCTCAAGGTCAGAATGGAAATCCAGCTTTTCATTATCTCACTTGACCCAGAGTCCATCGACCTTGACACCAGGTTCTGGGGGGGGGGGGTCTGTTTTTGCTGACAGTCTTGTTTTAAGTCCTCTGATTATAATTTAGATTTATTCGGTGGATATATAGATGGCGCTGATGTCATTAAAACATTGTAACAGTGGCTGTTGTTTCTTTACAGAAATAATAATGTCAGATCCTTTTAATGCCTGTTTCTTTTTTGTTTTGTTTTTTTAAATAAAGTGGATGATGATCTTATTTTTTTAACAGTGTTACTCATCTGGTGAGTTTCTTCTAGCATCATGTTTCAGTATCAGAGTCAATCTGTTTCTCTGTGAACTCCTCCACTGGTGGAAACGGTGTTAACACTGCTACAAGCTTCCAATTCTCAGTGGGAATCCGCAAGTTTCTGAAATGTCCAAATCCAAAGTTTGATGTGATGATTTTTTGTAGTTGAGATTCTATAAATTGGAAACCTGACTGTAGCGATCAGATGTTTGTCTATGACTGTCAGCTATGACTGCCTTCACCTTCTCTGAACCTGGACTGAACTGAAAAAGAAATCTAGTAGCACCAGAAGTAATACTGCAGTAGTGGCAGTTATCAGTACCGGAGGCAGTACTATTGAGGTTCAGGCGTTAACCCTTTGCAGTCAAATGTGTCCCATTTTTTCTTCATGTCCTGTCCTGGCTCAGACGGATAAATCTGGTCATCTCCTTCTTGAGACTCCTGCTGACCTCCAGAACCTTCTCCTGCTGAGAAAGACAAAGAGACAGCAGAGAGCTGCTGTCAGGAGACCTGCTGCTGCTCCCCCTACTGTCCAGACAGTGGTAAGACACACACAAACACACACACCTGCAGAGGTCACCAGGTGATCGTATTGAAACCTCATATTTACAAGACTTAACATCAAGGACAGTCTTCAACAATGAGACTGAGCATCACTGGTGAAAGTTTATTTACTCAGGAAGTGTACTGTAGTAGTTTGGTTACTTGTATTTTTTCTTTCAATAATTTTGATTTATTTTTAATCTTTTTGAGATCCGGCCTGTTGGACAAAAAAAAACACTGCAAAGGTTTCACTTCACTAACTGTGATGACCTTTCTCACTATTTACTGAAGTTTTACAAAACAAAAAGTCAATCGACTGAGAAAATAATCAGCAGATGAATCAATAATATAAATAATCATTAGTTGCAGCCCTATGTAGAATAGTTAAAATCAGCTACACGATAAGCAGCTAGAACAGTAAAATGCTGTCTATACATTAATGCATCAGTGATAATCTAAAGACATATAATAGTTTAACAGCAGATATTTTTCTGCTTTCAGTGCTTTTACTTTAATACATTTTTCTGATTATATTTAAGTACTTTTACTTAACAAGATTATTCACTGTAGGACTTTTACTGGTAATTTAAGTATATTAACAATGTGGTTTTAGAACTTTTGCTGAAGTACAGGATCTGTATCTTCTCTCAAAGCAGCAGTTAATTACAAACAAACTGCACTCTATATCTTTTAGACCAAACAAAAATCAATAATTAAAAGAAAATCAACACAGCTTCTCAAAAAGCAGTTTAACTTTTACATTTTCTAACAGAAAACGTGATTTAGAGTGAGTCTGAAAATTGTAAGATGAACAACATTCGAATTTTTTAAGTGTGGCATCTTCATCAGTCCATGATAAAAAGCAGCTCTCAATGTTTGTGTGCGTGTGTGTGTGTGTGTGTGTGTGTGTGTGTGTGTGTCAGCCTTATTATGTGGATGAGGAAGATTTCTTTAAGGCCTGTGATCAGAATCAGCAGCTGGTGATTGATAGGTACCTTTCCACAGGTGGAGACATCAATGCCTGCGACTCCGTGAGTCATCCACACTTCACACTTCAGCTTGTGTGTGATACCATTTGAAGTTAGTGTATATTTACTGTGCATTACACTGTGTAGTTTGAGCGTACAGGTCTCAACAGAGCATGCTCTCAGGGTCACATTGATGTCGTCTCTAAACTGTTGGAGTCTGGAGCGAACATCCACAGCAGAGACAAGGTAAATTCAGTCTGTCTGCCAATGTTAGTCCCAGTTTGATACAGAATTAGAACCAGATTGAATCCAGTTTTAGTGCCATTTTTAATCCTTAATTGGTTCTAGGTTTAATACAGTGTTAAAACCACTTTTACTCCATTTGTGACACAGGTTTAAACTGATTCTAATTTCATCAAAAAAATAACTGAAATTAATTTCAGTCATAATCTAGTTTTTAGTACAAATTTTAATTCAGGGTTATTTGCACTTTTAATCTAGTGTTAATACTGCTTTTAATCAAGATGGTTTTAATACTGGTTCTGATTTACCCTGTCCAGCTTTTGTCCACATGTGTCCACTCTGCCTGTCGAGGAGGAAAACTGTCAGTGCTCAAACTGCTGTTGAACCACGGAGCCGACATGACTGCGACAGACAAAGTAATTCTACTCACTTTACTACTGCTGCCAAAGATAACTTTAACTTTCTATTACTCATGTAGATGTATATATGTAAGTATGTTTATATCTATCAGTCTTTGTGTTATTGTTATTTCTCTGTTATTTTGCACTCAGCTAAATTGTATTTTGATGCTTTGGCAACGTTTTGTGTGTGTGTATGTGTGTGTTTTAGCTGGGCAGCACTCCTCTTCATGTCTCTGTGAGGACTGGACACCACCATTGTGTTGAACACCTGATTCACTGTGGAGCTGAACTCAACACACAGGACAGAGTGAGTCAACTAACACACACACACACACACACACACACACACACACACACACACACAGATCTAACATGTGTTGTGTTTGTTAAAGGAGGGAGACACTCCCCTTCATGACGCTGTTCGGCTCAACAGATTCAAAATCATCAAGCTGCTGTTACTGCATGGAGCCGACACACACATCACCAACGAGGTACCAGACACACACACACACAAACAATGTTGCCAAAGCATCACTGTGTGAATCTCAGAGTTCTGACATCCTCATCATCATCATCATTACTTACTCATTATTACCCATGGGGCTCCGAGGCTTTGGCCCAGGCTTCATTTTGTTAGTCTCTTGTTGTGCTTTGAGTGAACACTACAAGGTGCCTTTATAATGAGTCCTGTTTATCAGAAATATTAAGGAGAAAAACCAACAAGGCAGAATTTTGTGACTTTAGTAATGTCAGCATATAAATGTGTAATTGACTTATTAATTTGCAGAGTCAGTATAAAACTGATACTAACCAGGAAGCTCTGTCTGTCTCTCAGGATGGACATCGTCCTCTGGACGCAGTGATGCAGTGGCAGAATGACACAAAGACTCTCCTCATGGTGCAAGACGACAGGGAGTGATGTCACACAGAGGCTGAACGTGTTACTGAGGAGCTGCTGGTTCCTCAATCCAGATCATTATTAATTATTCTTGTTTCTGCCAAGGGAACAAGGGTCATGTTTTTTCTGTTAAATCCGGATGATCTGCATGCTGTGATTTATTACTTTAAAAAATGTTCAGTCAAGAAAACTTCAGTGTCTTCCAGTCTCTTGTCTGATTGAGAATAAATACGCTCAGAATGAACGACAGGTCTCCGGTCCTGAATGTGTCTTTTAATGTCTGAAACCACACGTGTTTTTTAAAATATACAGTTTGAAGAGGTATAAACTCCTGTCAGCACCCCCCCACAGGCTGCAGAGGTCACTACAGCCAAAGTCTGGAAGGTTGTCCTGAGGAGGAAGGACCATAGGGACATTAACATGTAAAGGATTGTCCTCTGGAGAGAAGGATGGACATCAGGACATTTCCTGATAATCTAACAGTTATATTTATTCATGTCTCACTCTGGATGGAAAATATTTCACAGACCAACAGATAAATATACTCAGATTTAATATTTTACTTTTATTTCAAGTTTCTTACATACAAATCAGGCAAGTGCTTTTATTTTACTTCACATATTAATCGGTTAAAATCTACATTTCTTTTGTTATAGCAGCCAACAGCTGCGGAAAGCTTTGGTTTGATTGGTGCTTCTCTTCAGAAGTCTGTAACTATCACAACTAACCAGTTTACCAGTGTTACCCACATTACACCATGAATTAGGGCAGGTTATGACATCTTGTATTGATTCTCAAAATGTTTCATCATTACAGTGTTTTACTGACTTTGAAATTCTAAATCCATCAGCAGCAACAAAAACAAATATACATAAAACGCCCTTGAAGGTGTGAAGGGTGTGTGAACAAGCAACTAAAAACCATCTCCATCTATATTCCCCTGTTTTGAAGAGAAGTCAAAAACACAGAGACATACAGTGTGTCCGACTTTAAGCAGGTTTTCACACTTGGGAAAAGAAGTTTCATTATCTTCCGAAGTCAGAGTTCAACATCCAATGTCAGGTGGTGTTTCCTGTTTAAAGAAGGAAATATGTTGATTGTTTTTGTGTGCTCACTACTACAAAGGTACATCATGGGGATTACTGAGAACTACATGCTATATACAGGTTAGTGTATACTACATACTGTACATAGGTAGGGTGATGACAGGTTACGGAGGAAGTGAGTTGGTCAGCTGGGGGATGTGAAAAACCTCCTCCCCGTCTCAACTCGACCACTGAGGAGAGAAAACAAACAGAGACGGTGGTGTAAGAGAGGAAAGATAAAGTCCAGTCACTGCTGCAGTTAAGTCCACTAAGAACTACATTTATCTTCACTGTAGGACTGTATTATCTATAAATGAAAGAAGAAGTCAGTGATAGTGTTACAAATGAAAAATTGGTGACTGTGTGCTGGCTGTTTTTTTGGGTTAATTGTATATTTGTGTGTTGTTTGCACCATTAAATTAACAGGTTCTGTAATGTTTGGCTGATTTTCTGTCCTTGTCCCGCACAGGGGGCGGCCATATGTCAAATGCAGTTTTAAGACCTTTGTTTTAGGCTTAAAAAGGCCATGGCCCATGTGTCCAGACTGTCCTCTAAAAGTGAGACAGATGAATATTTTAGGGACTTAGTCTAAAAAGACTTTCTCTTTATGCTGTGTTTCTTTATGTGAGAAACACATGGATATGGATAAAAATGTTAAAAAAAGGAGGGTTTTACTATTGCTACTGTTCAGTGATAGTGCTGAACGCAGATGTACCATTGTAACTCATTGATAATGGAACTGATTGTATATTACCATCAGGTGTGGGGTATATATATTGGTTGAGCAGGACCCAGACCAGTCTAAGATATTCAAACTGAGCTACAACCATCTCACACAGTCTTGTCTGTGTTTGGCCAGTTCACTTGTTTCATCAGCAAACAGACTACAGGTTTGTGGACCGTTCGTCTTTAGTAGTGTGTTGGTGTGTTGTGGTCTTACGTGTTGGTGAAAGCATTGCCCAGGTTCCTGATCCTGCCTCTCAGCGATCCTCTGCTGGGAGTTTTGTAGTAACTGTTCAGCTCTGGAGAGGTCAGTGGCTGAAACAACCGACCTGAAAAGAAAAAAAAAATGTCGTCAGGAATGAAAACAGGATGATAAGGTGTAGGTGTTTGTGATATGTCCACTGTAAAAAGATCACAACTACACTTTATTTTTCAGGGAAGAGAACTTTACCATCCAGACAACCACCAACATCTCCATCTTGTTTTGAATTAGGAAACAGAGTATGATCAGACACAAGGTAAATATTTTTTAATGTTGTATTAGACTAAATATTGTACCCAGATAATTCAGAGTCTACCCTGGATTCTGGACATACTTTCAGAAACAAATGAAGTCGTGCTGGACAAACCTTTTGGGTTTTTCAAAACATCATTAGATTTTTTCTTTCAGAGAAACAGATGCCAGGGGCTGTGACTTGAATGTAATGTTAATACATGAGAGACAAACTGAAGCTGAGTGGACTGGATGTTGTTTCATTTAAACCCCTTTTAGTACTATTAATTGACAATAGCTATAACATCTGTTAACTCACCATGTCCATCTTCCTGGCGGTAAGTCTTATTGGTATAGGATGAGGACGAGATCTGATCTGTGTTGAGAGCGACGATATGTCTCCAGTAGTCTTCAGGGAAGGACAACAGTCGACCAATAACCTGAGAAAAAAGCAACCAGCTTCATGAACCACTAATGGAAATGATGTGTGTGATTAATCCACACAAACACTGATCAGGATTAAAATTTTCCGTTTTTTTTATTCAATTTAATGTTGGGTTACTTTCACAGATTGTTAAAAGAAACATGTTAGCTGTTGGTCAGATGAAAAATTCAGTCTGAAATGTATAACTTAGGTAAAGAAGGCGTCATTGCTCATTACCAACTGTTTCAAAGTACCAACAGCTTTCAGTTATCAGGCTTCTCTGTTGTGGAACCATCTTCCAGTTTGGGTCCGGAAGGAAGACACCCTCTCCACGTTTAAGAGTCGGCTTAAAACCTTTATTTTTGATATAGCCTATGGTTAGAACTGGCCTAGGGTTAGCCCAAGCCATCCCCTTACTATGCTGCTACAGGCCTAGACTACCGGGGGATTTCCCATCATGCACCGAGCTTCCAATTCCAATGCCTCCTCCTCTCTTCTCATGGGCATTAACACCTCAAATATGCTTGTTACTAACTAGTCTTCCACTCTCCTGTAGTTTTGTGCTTCCCCGTCTCGTCTCTCTCCTTTTCCTCCTGTCGCTTTCTGCAAAATTTTTCTGATGCTACTGAGTCTGGATCCATGGTTCTAGAACCACCTACTGCACCATGAGTCTGGTCAACACCCACTGCTTTAATTATTATGATTCTTACTGTTACCATTTCATTTAGTCCTATTAGTAATATTATTAGCCCTGTTAGTATAACTATAGTATAAATAGCTATTAGTCTCATTAATGTGCTATGCCCCCCCCACCACCACCATGAACTGGTATCTGTTCAACATTTCTACCTGTTAAATGGAGTTTTTCTTGCTCATGGGGGAAACGTTGGGTTTCTGTTAATAATAACTATAAAGAGTCTGGTCTAGACCTGCCCTATATGAAAAGTGCCCTGAGATAATGTCTGTTATGATATGGAGCTATATAAATAAAATTGAACTGTATTGAACATACTGTTTGATTGGACATTTAGAAAGAAGCTGACCTTTGGCTGAGTGTTTGTGTCTCTCATGATGGTTGTTGGAGATGGCTCAGACATCCCATGACCCACTATAGTTGGTCCAAACACCCGGGCCAAATTGTTCTGGTCCATCTGGCACTTTGGGCTCTTCATTACTCTGGGGGGGGGGAAAAAAATCTGAAAAATACGAAAATACATACTTTTGAAATTCTACTTAGATTTACAATGATTGATATTTTGACCACAAAGGGATGCAAAAAAAAATCAGAAGGGGGTATACAGCTTCAGTCACAACTCTGAAACAGTTTGTTGTGATGTGGCTCTAATTGACCACATGTTGACTAGTGGCCTATATAAATACTCAGCAGCTGGTGCGGTGGCAAATGATTTCAGGGACCATTGTGTTACAGTAACTACTTTGTAAGAGACACAACTCACAGGCGATTATTTAACGTAATATGAAGCACTTTATAGAACAAAGTTGTTGTTTTTTTTTTTTACATGATTTGGTTTATTTTGATTGATATGAGGTTTCCTTAATTGATGATTCAGAAATGCACTATGATTTTTCTATGATGATTTTATTAGTATTTTAGATGAGCATGAACCTTTTCATATAGACAAAAAAGCCTTTGTCAACCACTGATCTGTCTAACATGTGGCCTGAAAGAAATACAGCCTGGGCTAAAGCGAGAAACACAGGCTTCATTTCAGGCAACTGAAGAACTGATTCACTGAACTTAAATAAAAAAAAAAAAAAAAAAACAACAACAAAGAAAGAAAAGAAAACTTCCATATTTTTCTGCTCCAGACACTTGGAACAGTTTGCAATGGGAACTTAAAGAACTTCATATGCATGACTGAATTTAAGGCTAATGCAAACTCTTTGATTTACTAGAGTTCTTTGTTTTTGCTCATTTTGTGTTTCCTAATATTGACAATAGTTTTGTAACCCTCTCCATTCTTATCGTATGTGAGCATTCCTACAGTGTCAGCTGTGTTTTTAGATTTGTTTTAGGATTTACCTGGCTAAATGAGGGTTAAATAGTTTAACTAAATAAACACTATTCAGCCAAAAAGAAACTAAACAACATAAAAGAGATGAAGTAACAACTGAGGATACAACTGTGTCATTTTAAGTCATTTTCTGTGTCTCTTGGTGTTGGGGGTCTTGCTCATACATGGGGAGGTGTTAAAGGTCACGTTTGACTAAGTAATTATACAGTATGTGTCATATATTAGAAGAACAGTTAAAGTGACAACCCATGGAGTCAGCATGTTGTATGACATTAAAACAACTATCAGACCAATCTGCAGGGCTGAGAATTTTTTCGGTTCCTGTCCAGAAGTAGAACTTAAGAGTGACCTGAAAGATCTTACTTGTGTAAGTGAAGCATGAGGAAAGCCAGTGTGTCTCTGTTGGCCTTCGGCAGCTCTGTTATGGCCTGATAAATGATGGCTGAGCTGTTGTCTTCATCAGTCAGCTCTGAAATATAGAGAGTGATGGTCAAGAGTTGATCTCAGATGAGTTAGAACTACACAGAACAGTTTATAGAGTTTGTGTTTAGTTTTTTGAGGAGTAACACATTTGTTCAGAATTTGATTCCTCATCTTCCTCAAATAAATTCCCTTAGTGGGATGCAATGTCAAGGTTATTGACACTTGTTATGTTGAAACCTGTCTTATAAATACTTTCGATGATTAATATTCAGTTGATTAACTTACTAGGTCATTTAAATAAACATGTACATTAATAACCAGGTTAGTGCTACTTTGGTTGGTTAATATCTGGGTAATTAATACTCTAGTGTAATGATTTTGAGGGTATCGATACTGGGGTGTATTGATATATTCAGGTGACTGACACTCTGATGAGTTAATATCCTGTTGATTGAAGCTTTGTTAACACTAAAGTTACTGATATTGAAGCCTTAAAATCCAGATTATTGGTGCTCTGATGTGTTAAATTCCAAGTTATTGATAATTAGTATTTTAATACTTTGGTTTGATAATTTCCAGGTTATTGATTCTTTTTAACGTTCTTTGGAAAGTAATAGGTGCTTTAGAACCAATTTCCAAGTTATTGATAAGTTTGTACATTATTATCTAGGTTACTGATACATTTGTAAATTAATATCAGGGTCAATTATACTTTTGTATGATAATATCAAAGTTATTTATACTCTACAACATTACTATTCTGGTGTCTAATACTATGTTGGTTTTTTTTGAGGTTATTGATATTTTACTTTGTTAATATTCAGGATATTAATGCTCTGGTATATTGATGTTCAGGATATTGATACTCTAGGACGTTAATATCAAGGGCTTGATTTGGCATTGATCTCCTGAGTTCATCTGAATTTAATTCACCTAACACAAGAGCTTGTGTTCTCTCAATAGAAGGGCTCTTGTAAGTGGAGCAGGTGTTTCCTTACTCTCTGTTGCAGTATGTTATTCTGTAAGTGTAAAAAAAAATGTTGCTGTGCCATACAGCCAAAGATAGACTGTCAGCAGCAGATGATTCAACCATGTATAGACAACCACTGTAAAAACTGTTTAAAAAAAACAAAAAAAAAAGTTCTTCTCCCGCAGGTGGCAAGGTTTTTAACAATGTTTCTGTGAACAGTTTCATACCTGAAGCGTCCATGAAGGTCCTGTGCAGTTTGAAGGTGATCAGAGGCTCCTTCAGTTTCCTCAGAAAGTCTTTCAGGAGACCACACAGAACATGGACATCGTGGACTTTACTGAGCACGAGTGGAGTTTTCCCCTGAATGAATCGATCTCTGAGCTCCTTCACCAGACGCTCTCCTCCAGGAACTCTGTACAGTCCTCTCTGCAGACAGGCAGACAGGCAGTCAAACACACTTTGTGATACAGAGCAACTGTGGGCTGCACACACAGTATCAAAGAGCTGAAGTTATCTCCAGGCAACTAACTCTTTCTGTGTCTGGTTACTGAATGAGACAGGACCTGGGTTCAGTTGTTCATACAGAGCAACCATCTGTGCAGGGTTATCACTTTGTTAGATGTTTGTCAGTGAAAAAAGAGAACTACTTAGACTACAGAGTCTTTAACCTCCTTCACGTTTCCTCGTTGTCATCAATCTGCACCTACATCATAACCCTTGGGGGAAAACACAAGCAGTTGATCCCAGCTCTTTCAGGCTCCATGTGGTATCTCTGTCAATGCTGTGGCTCTAACGTGGAGTTTCATCTTCGAGGAGCCTACATGTGTAGCTGCTGTACGCGTGTCAACCATTAACACAGACGTATAAATCCAACTGAAGGTTGCTTCAGAACCAGTGTTTGACATCCTCTAAATTACTGAATGAGCTGGTCAGCTTGTTCAGTTTTCCCAACAAAAACTGCTGAGGTTATCTGTGACGAGATCCAGACGACTTTGAGGGGCGACTCTGAGGTTGTTTTGGTCCAGTCACTGCGTTCAGATCTGTCAAATGCAACATTCCAACTGGATACGGATTCAACCAGAATGAACAACAGAGACTTAAAGTCTGTGAGGACAAACTTACCTCCTCCAGTCCCCTCCTCTCGATCTCAGTCACACAGTCCACAATCAGCTGAGGAACTCTGGGATGAGTAACTGGAGCATAACCCTCCAACGAATCCTAAAAAGGAAATAATTAAAGATATATGTGAGTCAGGTCCCTTCACCAGTTTAGTTCGCTTAGTTTTTTTTAGAATTAAGCCTCATTCAGGATTTCTGCCTGTAGGAGTGTTGTGGCGATTTTAACAACACCTGCTCTGCTCATTGATTTTAATCATTTTTTGCCCCCATCCTCAATAACAATTACAGCCACAATGATCTCCTATTTTTTGTGAACTGGCAAGGTAAGGTTATTGGCACATCACCTTTCAATAACTAGGCATTTCAAAGTGCTTAAAAATATATATATAAAGGGCATTAAGAAAAAAAAAAAACAGGACAATAAATACAATATAAAACACAAATTTAAACACAAATAAATCTGATTAAATAAAATGCTAAATAAGATAAAGTGGGGTAAAAATAAGACAAGAAAATAAAAACTCTGGTTACATTAGCCCTGATTTAAATGAAATGAGAGCTGGAACAGACATGCCCCATATGAGAGGTCAGGACAATTCAGAATAGAGCAGTTTATCAGAAATAAACTTTAGCTCTTTATAAACCAAAAGGACAAGTTTAATATCAATTCTCAGACAAACAGAAAGCCAGTAGAAAGAGCTAAGACCTAGACTGATGTGATCCCCTTTGCTGGTCTTAATAAAACCTGTGCGAAAACAGAGGAAGTCAAAAGGTTTTAACTTATCTGATGGACACATGCTAATGCCAACTTATAGTGTGAAATTAAAATTAGCATGACTCATTTGTTTATTACTTCTTCATTGTTTTATCATTTATTAACTTTGTTACAATCATGTGCTTTTGTGTCTGTATGCCTGTTGGGATTTATATATCTGAAGGAAGTGAAGACGTCATGCTGAATGAATTCTATTCAAAATCAATTTATTTTTAGTCAAGTACCATTAAATAAAATCTGCTGAATCAGCAGTGACAACCTCCTGTCTGCAGTGTAGCCATGAATGTATAGACAACTGTCACTGGATCATTGTGACACTGAAGGAAACCTAAAAACAGGAATATTCTGAATGGAGCTCTGCAGCTTCTTTTTCTCTGGTTTCTAAGTGGATGGAGCTTTATTCTGGAGGGACACCATAGATTATGATACCCTTGAATTTCATTCCCCACTACTCCCTCTAATGTTAATCCTGTCTGAATGAGCTTTTAACTGTAATTATAACCACATAACTGAGGTTACCGTCTGAGCTGTACTTCCTGCCGTGGTGGAAGAGCAGCAGTTGATGAATTTCTGTTTGCACTCTGGATGAGCGACCACACGACAGTTTCTGCACTTCACTGCCATCTTCCCAAAGCGGATCCTCTTACCACATGGCAAGCATGTCTCCGGCCGTATTACCTGAAAAGAGGCAGATAAATTGCACTGATGGAGCAGACCTTACAGCTCCGTCTGTGATTTCAAATGTGAATCTAATGTGAATATCTCTAAATGAGATTGTACCGTTTTAGAGAGAAAAACATGTTTTTGGGTTTTCTCAGCTTGCCAGGGGTGAACTGGTCTGACTTCAGAGCTCTGCTCCGTCTTAGCTTCAGTTTCTGGCTCCAGCACTGGCTCTTCACAGGGAAACCACACTGAGGTTTGGTCTGAGGAGCAATGAACACGATCATGGTTTTTATAGACTGTCTCACAAAATGATGTTTTTTCTCCACTTCCAGCAGGTCTCCACTGTAATGGCAGCCTTCCCTTTGCAGATGAGACAGGAAAGAGTAACATTAAAATCAACAGTCCATCTCTATTACAAACTCTCAGACATTTTGGTGTGAGATGTCATTACGTAAGTGGTTACTCAATAGACAGAGACTGAAAAAAGTCAAAAGAATTGACAGATCAGATGTGATTAGATCAGTGGAATTGATAGAAACCATTGGAAGGAATGTAGCATGTCACCACCGTGCATATGCATCCTCTTGCCCATGTGCAGGACTACAAAAACTGGAACCCAGTTGTAGAAAACCTACTCCAAAGTGCTACTAAAGTTCAAAACCATCACGGGCAATCTAATCATTCCATTTTCTTGCCCTGCATGTCCTATATTTTGTCTATTCTCTCTTTTAATTTGTACCTAAAATGTTGAAGAATAGTGTTTTACACTTTTCAGTCATGCTTTTACCTAAAGGCGTTAAAGGACTTAAAAGAAAAATATTTTTATTCTTATTCTTTCACACTGCCCTGAGGATCCCCACACATTTCCCAGTAGTACCACCATGTGGCCAGTTGTACAATATAGTGACAGGACATCAGACACCCCTTCTACAGTGTGAGCAACCATGTAGCAGTGTTAAATCTACAGAAAATTTCTAGTTGTTATTTTAGGGTGATGGTGTAACATCTATTCAGGGACTACAGATGAAAAACAGCCAGGTGGCAAACACATTTACAATGTGTAATGGTGAGCACACTCTGTAAAATTAGCCAATAAATCAGGAAATGCATTTTGTATCAGTAGCAGTGTTTGGCTGAGTTTACATTAATGAACCTCTGGTTGTCACTTCTGAATATTATTCTATTGATTTAAAAAAAAAAGAAAAAAAAGAAGAGAAAGAAAGAAAGGAAATTCTGCTACAGTGCTGCTAAGAAAAAAAGTGATAATTTAATTGATAAGCAAAGATCCAAAGCAATAGAAAAGAGCAGTTTTATCTGAATAGTTATTGATGTGAACATAAACGGTTCGAAACTCACCTCCTCCCACTGAAAAAGCACACTCCTGGGTGAGGGTCCGGACTGAGTTTTCAGGGGTCTCCTGTGTGATTCCCACCACCATGTGGATCTGACTTCCACTCTCAGGAGTCATGACTGACGTCTTGACTATCGTCTCAACCTCCTGAGTTACACAAACTCAAGTTTAGACCTCTAGAGCTTCAACTTTTAAAATACAAACCAACCAATGAGGTTCTCCCTCTTCCTGGATCATCAATTTTAAAGGTTAAAGCTCAGTATTCTGGGATGAGGAGCCTTGAGGTGCTGATTAGAGGAAGATGCAGACAAGGACTACAACTAACAATTATTTTCATTATTAATGTATCTTCCAGTTATTTTCCCCATTACATAATGAATCATTTGATCTATAAAATATCAGAAAATAGTAAAATGTAATGTCTTGTTTGAGCTGACCAACAGTCCAAAACCCCAATATATTCAGCTTACGAACATGCAAAACAAATATTCACGGTTTGAATTAAATGATTATTGAGGTCAGGCTTTGTTGAAATTGACAAAAGGACAAGTGAAAACCTTCATGACTCATTAAAAGAGTGAATGACAGATAGAGAGTGGGGATAGAGAGGACAAAGCCAGTAAAATATTTTATTCAGACCTAAAATTAGATCAAAAGGGGAGGCCTTCCTCAATTTTCAAAATAGTGGACAGCTTGTTTACTAATTTTTATTCAGAAATAGCAACATGTCAAAATGCCGTGAGGTTATTTTGGTGCGCGGTCTGTTTACTATAAGGCCCTGGATCAAGAATACCCGCTCAGGTGGTACCCATATCCCTCAGAATGCAGCCTGGCTAAAATGGCCAGGCTCAGGAAGAGTGTTTCTTTGCGGTCTACTAATCAAGAGAATTAGTATTAAATAAAAGGGGGCTCATATACAGTTAGGTGCATAGGTATTTGGACAATGACAAAATTTTGATTTCAGTGACAATATCAACCTACAAACTATACTATAAACTTGTTGGAGACAAAAATAGGAATCAGAAAAGAGGATCGTGGAAAGTTTAAATTACACCCTTGGTTACAGATTTTTTAAGTCTAAGGTTCTGACTGTAAATGCAGATTTTGAATCATAAACCTGCAATTTAACATCTCTCATTTTAGCCACAGCAGATTAAAATTCCCCCATTTTGTTCAATAACATCTCTGAACATGAATTTTCTATGTGGCTCCTCCAGTGATAACAGACATTTATAAATCTCTACAAAATGACTTAATATCACATCAGCGGTGATGATGTTCCTGACAGGGACTTCATCAGTCTGTTTCTTTTCAACACTGTAGCCAGGCTGACTGAGAGTCATAGCTTGATTGATCCATGTATTCCTGTAGCTCTCAGTAGCAACAATTTCATGAGCTTCTTTGATGATAAAATTCTAACTTAGAGGCAAAATTCACCTCCTCCTGCCCTCAGTTGGCACTAATTTTTCATTAATCACATGAACCTAAGAAACAGCTGTAAAACCCGATATATACATAGAAAGTTTCTCTCCTATCGACCTTTGCCAACTAACTTCAATGATTTCTTCATTCTATCAACTATCAACCTCTCTTAGACCCTACTCAACCAGGCTGCTTAAGGAAGTTTTACTCTTAGTTAGCACTTCTCTATTAGACAAAATCAATCAATAATCAATCTTGTGATAGTTTCTCTGCATTGGCCCCCTGTGAAATCCAGAATACAGTTTAATACCCTCCTCCTCACCTACAAAGCCCTTAATGCCCAGGCACCATCCTTATTAGAAACTTATTATCCCAGTAGAACACTTTGCTCCCAGAACACAGGCCTACTTGTGGTTCCTAGAGTCTCTTCAATTAGAACCGGAGGCGGAGCCTTCAGTTATCAGGCTCTCCTGTTGTGGAACCATTTTCCAGTTTGGGCCTAGGAGGCAGACGCCCTCTCCATATTTAAGAGTCGACTTAAAACCTTCCTTTTTGATATAGCCTATGGTTAGAACTGGCCTAGGGTTAGCCTGAGCCATTCCCTCACTATGCTGCCATAGGCCTAGACTACCGGGGGACTTCCCATGATGCACCGAGCTTCCCTTTCCAATGCCTACTCCTCTCTTCTCATGGGCATTAACACCTCAAAAATGCTTGTTACTCTCTCTCCTCCCTCCTGCCCCCCCCCCCCCCTTGTCTCTTGCTCTCACTCTCTCTAACTCTCAACCCAGCTGGTCGAGGCAAACCCCCCCCACCACCACCATGAGCCAGGATCTGTTCAACGTTTCTACATGCTAAAGGGAGTTTTTCTTGCTCATGGGGGAAATGCTGGGTCTCTGTAAATAATAACTATAAAGAATCTGGTCTAGACCTGCTTTATATGAAAAGTGCCCTGAGAAAACATCTGTTATGATATGGCACTATATAAAGAAAGCTGAATTGAATTGAACCTTCTCCACAGTTTTTCTCTCCAACAGCTCTGCAGACACATTACTGCCTCTCCCTCGCTTCACAACCGGAACTCCACCAGCTGGTCCCATTGACGAACGCTGCAGAGAATCAACAGAACAAACTGAACATTAGAACAGAATCATCGGACCAACCTAAGAGAAATTTATTTACATAGCACTTATATACAGCAATTATTTTAGGATTATCAAGAGTTTTACAAATGGAAAGTCATACAAGCAAAATTAGTGACGAGTTCAGATTAAAAGTAAGAGCAAAGGACAAAATGAAACCACCAGATAAACATCCAGTTAGGTAAAGAAGTATTTGGACATTGAAAAACGTTTTTAAAGGTTCTACAATGAAGCCCTTAAGATGTGTTTGCAGTTAAGACTTTCACATTTAATTCAAGGGGTTAAAAAAAATACCACATTAAATATTTAGGAATTACAGACAGTTGTATACATAGTCCCTCATTTTAACAGGCTCAACAGAAACTAGACAAACCTACATAATGATGCACATAAGCATTATTTTTAATACTTCAATGAAAAGCTTTTCTAGTCGATGACTAATCTGGAAGCCATGGACATCCCAAAATGTTGAATTTCCTCCCTTGAGATGCTTTGCCAAGTCTTTACTGCAACTGTATTCAGTTACTGCTTGTTTTTGGGTCTTCCTGCCGTAAGGTTTTGTCTGTGTCTGTGTCTTCTGTGTCTTGAGAAACTGTGAATCACTGTCCTATCATTTCTGCAGCATTTGGCTGAATTTAAGCACATAGTAGAGCCCTATACACTTCAGAATTCATCCTGCTGCTTCTATCAGCTGTCACATCATCAATAAACTCCACTGACCCAGTTCTATTGGCAGCCGAACATGCCCAGGCCATGACACTGCCTCCACCATGTCTGACAAATGATGCGGTGGCTTTCAATCATGAGTTGTTCCTTCCCTTCTCCATACTCTTTTCCTCCTGTCATTCTAGTTCAAGTTCATCTTGGTTTCATTTGTCCAAAGAATCTTTTGTGAACAGTGTTCACTAAAAGGCCTTCATCATAGCTACAAGTTCAACAAGGTTCTGTGCTTGGACCCTTTCTGTGCACCTTATATATGCTTTACTTAGGCAATATTATTAGGAAATATTCCATAAACTTCAATTATTATGCAGATGATACCAAGCTGTACTTAATGAAGCCTGATGAAAACAATCAGTGGGCTGATCATCAAGCATGGTTTAAGGAAATAAAGGCCTTGATTACCTGCAAGTTCCTGCTTTTAAACTAAGATAAAACTGAGGTTATTGCACTTTGTCCAAACATCCCAGAAAAACGTTATCTAATGATAGTTACTCCAGATGGCATTGCTCTGGCCCCTAGCACCAGCGTTTGGAACCTTAGAATTCTCTTTGATCAGGATATGTTCTTTAACTCCTGCAGAAAACCTAGTACACACTTTCTTTATTTCTAGGCTGGATTACTAAAACTCATTATTATCAGGCTGTCCCAACAAAACTTTACATACTTTCCAGCTGATTCACAATGCTGCAGTGTGAGCCCCTATAATCCTGCTATAACATCCACTGCTACGATTATTATTTTCAAGCAATATTTGAGTCAAGGGAAATGGCACTTGCTTATAAATCTTGACAACGATAGAACTCGCATCCAAGAGGCTTCTTCAGCTCTGACTTAGTGGTGGGGAAACCCAAGTATTTAATCTCAATGTGGTAATTATTAAAGCAATTAACACCACTTGGTTCGCTCCTGGCTATTGTAATGGCAGTGGTCAGAGTTGTTGGAACTTCATCATCTTCAATACTAAAGCCCAAGAGAAGGAGCACCAACACATGAAGGATGCTCTGAAAGCCTTTGGATACCCTAACTGGACCTTGGGTAAGCCACAAGATCCAGAAAGAACATTGACACTGCTTGTGGGTAAAGGAAAAGAACATAAAAGACGTAATACTATTGTCATTTCATGTGTCTGGAGTATCTGAGAAACTCAGGAGGATTGTCAATAAGCACTGCATCCTTGTGTTTTTCAAACCCAGCAACACACTCAGACAGAAACTGGTGCATCCCAAAGACCGCAGACAAGACACTGCACACCACACACCAAGAAAATCTTGTGTATGCAGTTGAATGCATTGATGAATGCACAGACATATATCAGTGAAACTAAATATACATTAAAAAAATGTATCGCTCAACACAGGAGGGCCAACTCCATAGGACAAGACTAAGCAGTCTACCTACACCTGAAGGATAAGGGAGACAGTTTTACATAGGGAAGAGCGGTGGTTTGAAAGAGGAGCAAAGGAGGCTATCTATGAGAAACCCTCCCTCAACAGAGAAGGAGGTCTACGACACAACCTATCCCCCACCTATAATGCTGTCCTTTCATGTCTTCTCAGGAGATTAAAAAAACATTCACACTTGATCTCATTTGACTCCAAAAGTGACAGTTGTTGTAACTTGGCCTCAGGTGACTACAAGGGTTCTTTGGTTTCAAGAAGCCTCTTGGACGAGAGATGAAACGTCTAAGGTCTACAACCAAGTCCAGTGGCCCTTGACTCAATTTTTCTTGGACAACTATGAGCTGGATGACTGAGAATCTTCACAGACATACATTTATTATTGTTAGTCTTCGTCTTCTTCTTCTTCGTCTTCTTCTTGTGGATAATATTAACAATAATAATAAAAATAACAACAATAATAATATCTTCCCTCCACTGCTCACTCCTTCTCTCTCTCTCTCTCTCTCTCTCGCTCAGATGGTCCCCCACCATGAGCTGGGTTCTATTCCATTTTTTTAGTTTCTACCTGTTAAAAGAAGCTTTTCTTTGGAGGAATGTTGGGTCGATGTAAATATAACTAAGGAGGTCAATCAAGACCTGCTCTATATGGAAATTGCCGTGAGATAACTTCTGTTTTGATATGGAGCTATATGAATAAAGTTGACTACTACCTTACAAACTTTTTTGGTGTATTTGGGATTATTGTCATGTTGGAAAGATTCCTCTCCTCCCAAGCTTCTAGAGAAAGGGAGCCATCTTTTCATTCAGTATTTTGGTATACAACCTTGCTTACATAGTGCCACATATAAATGTCATTTCCCTGACACCTTGCACTGTCTGAGCAAAACACATTAATGTGGTTTCATTCATTATGCATCTTTTCATGTTATTTGGTAAAGTTTGACCTTTCAGTTTTGTGCCATTTTGTGAGCTATGGTTTTCTTGGGCCCTGTTGATAGAGTTTAAAATTATGCAGTGTCACATTGTCTGATCAGCCACTGAAACACCATTTCCACAGATAATGATTTACCAAGTCAGAAGTCTTAAGCCATATGTTTTTCCAATACAAGACAAAAAGCAAACTCTGAGTGGTGTAATTCTTTTAAGGATGGCCACCGCTCCTTCTATAATTTTTAGTATGGCTCATCCTATACCTCCTAACCACTGCTGCAGTTGTGTTTCAGTTTATGCTCTGTAGCCCACTGATGCCCCTGAACCCTCTCCATCGTTATGAAGTCTGACAATCTGGTTTCTTACTTGTTCAGGCACTTCCTTACCATGTGGAGCACTGTCACATTAGACACATTCCAAGCCCAAACTGAGTAAGCTTTGGTGTTCAGATTATTTTATAACCTTGTTCATGTAGTTAGCCTAACTTGGAAAGTAAACGTGTGATCACTATTGTTGCACTGAGGTTGTACTTTGTATGTATGTGTGATTTGGAGAATATAAGTAAGTGTTAAATCAGGTCATGGCTGTCCCAGAAATGCCAATCTTTTGTCTGCAGTCCTTATAAGATCTTTTGTTACCTCACTAAGTGGAGTCTCAGTGTTATGATACTGTCCTGACTGAAACTCTTCATATAGAAACTGGTCAATAGTTGCTGACGTTAGATGGATCAAGTCAAGATATGTTTTTATGAAAGGGTGAGCATTATGACTGAACACAAGACCCTGGGTTAGTATGTGCAGCATCAAGTTTGCAGAGAGATAGGTAAATGTAAAAGAATTTTTTTGTCTCACTTACCCTCTTCTCTCTGACTCGAGATCTCAGAGGTTTGATCACAGTCGTGTCCAGATCCTGAAACCAAATAAAAATACAAACTTTAACACATTACATCAGGCTGATTTTATAACAGATAACAGGCTTTTAAACGTATGTTAGAATTTAACACAGCAAAAGGTGAATATGCCATCAGGATTTAATTATTTTCTTTCCTTCTGGCAGTGTCATCAACTAAAAAAGAAAAATGTTTAAGATGTTTTATTTAAAGGAAATACAATATGAAAGACTTGTTCTTGTATATTCTTGTCTTAATAATATTTTGTCTTATACAAAGCACTTTGAGTCACCTTGTTGTTTAAAAGGTGTTACAGTAAAAAAAAGTTTCTGCAGCAGGTTTCAATTATCTGCAGCTTTATCTGAACAGAAATGAAAACATGACAGGCTAGAAAGGAAAGAAATACAAGTTAAAACTGGTAGAAAACGTGACGCCAACTTGAACTATAAACATTCAAAACCTGCAAACTGGTTGTTTACTACAGTATATCCTGCTCTCCGTGCTAAGCTTTATTAAAAATCTGTTCAAGTCAATGTTCTTACCATGTCATCATCTGTCCGATCGTAGCTGATATCGGAGTGAGACAGGAAAGACGACTCATCAATCACAGACAACCTGAAAGGAACACACAGGAAAAGATGTTTAATAACTAACACCACTTGCAGGTTGACTCAAATATTACTGCTGATCTACCTGATCTCCTCAGTCTGTTTTTACTATTTTTATATTCTCTGTGTTAAGTGCCTTCCTACACTTTAACCACACAGAATCTTGTAAAGAACCTCTAAAACTGGCAAACTACATTATATTGATCTCTCCTAAGGACCAACTCAACACCAATTTTAGTTTGCACAAGACACCTTCACAACATCAATAAATGCACCTCTCTCCCCGTGTAAACTGCAGTTTTCAGATGCTTAGTGTTTAGATATAATGTCTGACTGACACCTAGAATTCCCAAAATCACAGTTACTGCAAATATGTAGCTCTTGTTTTAACGTCCATACAGGGCAGTAAACGCTTTAGTTTCTCTGGAAAAATGAAAATAACCTCTGTTGTAATGAACACAATAAAATGGGATTAGGATCAACAGATAAGGTGATTGTACTTGAAATTTACTTAATCAAAAAAAGTTTATTTCGTGTGAATTTGCTCTTCAAGGAAATGGTTCCTACACTGTCTGTTCCCCATTGGTCCAAACAGCTTCATGACACTTTAATCTTTATTTTAATCCTTTAGTGAACTTACCGTTTGCTGCTCCTGTGCAGAGTCACATTTCCTCCTTTGTGTTCAAATGTAGCTAAAAGAGATTTTTGCTCGTCGTTCAGACAGGCACTAGATTTACTGTCATGGACCAGGATGTCACACATGAGTTGCATCTGTCTCTGCTGAAAATATTAGAACCAAGACAGTGTTAAAGTGCTGTTAGTGCCCCCAACAGTCTGCAGAGTTTGTGATGGACAACATCCCCATGATTCTCTGCCCTTACTCTGAACTTGTGAACTTTGTCCTGAGGGAGGCACAAGAAAACATCATAGATTCAATATTCAAAATTTAACAAGTTCATCCTTTTTTTCCTCCCCATGTTGTTCTGTCCTCCCTTCTCCTCTGGATGTACACCATGAATCATCCTTTCTACAGGAACACTTTTACATTTCGCATTGAGCTGAATCTGACTGCCTCTCTCTGCCCGTTGGGACTCACAAGGTACTGGTAGTCGGCTTCGATTTTGTATCGTTTCTTCATCTCCACATCCAGCTGGTTTCGAGCGTGTTTCAGTTTCACCTCCAGAGCAGCTTTGGCCACATCAGACTTCACCAGCAGCTCTTTGTACTTCTTTAGCTCCAGCTCAGCATGCACCCATCTCTTCCTGACAGCCTCAAAGTTTCTTACCACTTCAATGAATTCTGAAAGGTCAGACAAAATAAAATCAGCCTGAGACTTCAGACATGCAGAGAGTTTGGACTAAAGCAACATAAGACAGAGTATTAAGGAAATGTCAAAAAACAGGTTTTATAGAGCAGATTAGTGGGTAAACCAGGTTTTATTTCAGCAGGCCAGGCTTATTTTCTCTTTTCGTTTAGCAGGTTTAAATAAATCTGAAATCTCTTACCATTACTGATTTTAGATGAATTATAATTACAATGAATACCTTTGAATTATAGTAAGAAAATGTCATTATTTGTTTTCTCTTTTTTCTTGCTTTTTATGTTCTGTAAGAAATATGAATTTTCTCTTTTTAATCAACATCTCCTGAAAATTCACATACCAGACACAACATGACATTTAAATAACTTTTAGGCATGAAGCAGAAAACTGGAGGGGGATTTATCTTATAGCAATAAAATAAAATAATTAGTGTTTTATTGAAATTAATGTTATGTTGGATATTGTCTCTTGGTTTGACAGCACAGCCTCATATATGGTGAAAAAACTGATTAAAACTTCAGATTTTGTCTGTTTATGTTATTTCATTTAGTGACATTTAAAATGAAATGATGAAAATGTTTCTTACTGTGAGGCTACAGTCATGAGTCCAATATGTTAATGTTTTTTAAATTTACAGTATATTTGAATCACATACTGACTGAATACTGAGCAGATCCTTCAGACTAAAAACATCATGTGCTCAGATTTTAAGAATTTAGGCTTAAATTTTACATGAACTTCAGTCAGAAAACAAATGTACCTACTCGGTGTTCAAGTCTGATACAGGTCAAATCTGTTAACTAATCTGACCTGGACCAGGTGAGTCTGGAGGATCAGTTTCCATGGTAACAGTGGTAAGCCTGATTTAAACCTCCTTTTTGACACTGAAATACACCTGGTTTATCTGCTTTATGGACCATGTTGAAATTAAACAGATCAGCATCGTTTCTTTGTTTTGTACAGCAGATAAAGTAGAGATGTGTGTAAACTGCTCCTGGTTCTGTCCGTTTTATCAGTGGAGAGATCAGGTTGTGTTTTAATGAACCAGACTGACCCAGTTCACTGTTGAGAGTGTTCTCCTCCATGTTGATCCTCTGGAGACAAAGAGCCAGCAGCTCCTCCACGATGATCCGAGACTCCCCCATCCCCACTCAGTCTAACGTCCAATAAATGCACACTGATGTTACAAAGATTTACATGAATATCAAACAGAAAATAAATATTTAAACAGTCGTTATAGCCTGTAAGAAATATTTCAAATTTGGGGTCGGAGACTGGAGCTAGAAAGTCAGCCTGTGCTCTCCTCAGTGAAACTGTGAACGTTGTGCACTCGCTCACTATATGGAAGACGCTAACTTAGTGTTAATCCCCCGTTAAAGCGTTTTATCATTTATCTCAAAAAGTCGTGAAATTTGTCTCAATATAAATATTACTTGAATCTCACACCGTGTTGTATTCACTTACCTGAGTCTAGGTGTTCATCAAGTCCAGGTCTGAGAGGTGTAAACAGGTTAGTTGTTCTGTCGCGGTCTGGACACAGTGAGACCACTGTTGTTTTACTTTCATAAATAACAAGACATTATCACGGATCTGAGAGCCGATCTAAACCAGGCGTCAAGTATGTGAAAGGCTCATCCAACAATACCTGGATCAAACGAGTTTAACTTAATGAATGTTTCACCTGCAACGTGCGCGGTTCAGGTACAGACTCTCAGAACCCAGTGACGTCACATGTCCGCCAGGTGAATGAAACGACAGCGCTCGTGTTTCCGTCCAAACTGATGAGCGCATCAGTGAATCAAAGTTTCAATCCGCGGCAGGTCGCGGCTGCGGATCTTCTTCCTCTACTTCGGGCTTCATGCGTATTGGCGGATCACGAACCAACTTTAGAGGTGCAGTCCACCTCCTACTGTGTCGGAGTCTGATTGGTCTATAGTCCCAGCCCGCCCCCCTCCCTAAAATCCTGCCTTATCTCATGTACTAGATTTAAATATCTCTAAACCATATTAACTACAGTGATAATGTGATCTACATCTTTCAGTGTTATACTACTGACACAAATTGGATTGACTTTTCCCCATTATATAAATAACGTGGATTGAAAACTTGCGAGCCTTAGTTGTGTTATAATTAGCTCCTCTCTGAAGTTACAATATGCTTCGTTAAATTGTTTTTAGTGAGTTGCCTTCTGTATGTTATAATAATGTGTCCCCCTTTATTTTCTGTATCCCATTCCTTCTGCCAGGCATCAGTTATGGCTATTCTAATTATGGATTAGAACCCACTTTAAGATACCAATATCACTTTATTGTCATATACTTTAAGGGACCCAGCAGAAAAAAATAAAATAAATAAAAATAAATAAATATATATATACATATACACATATATATTCATATCCATAATACCTGATCAAGTTCACCTCTAATTTTTCTCTTCATATATTTCTTTTCCTCTTTCTATGCCTGTTCTAGATGGTTTCTACTGTGCACACTTGCAAACTTTTTTTTTTTTTTTTTACTTACACAGAGCAAATGTGGGTGAGTAAAAGGCCTCTGTCTGGTTTCCCTGCTGAGGGGGTATGCTGTAGAGTCTGTTTGAATCATGATTGTAAGGACAGAGGGTTTTGATATCAAAAAACCCAGACATCTCACTGTTATTCTTCACTTTATATTTATTCATGCAGCTCTCATCACGACTAGACGTAGTTCTACATTCACTACAGAAACAACAGCAACAGATGCATCGTCACCATGGCAACCCCTCTTCATATACTCACCTGTGCATTTGCACTCACTCACTGCGTATACAAAGAGTTTGTGTTCTCTATGTTGGCCCCAGCGCATCAGTAAGGACAGAAAAACAACTGACTGCTACAGAAACAGTTCAGCCTGCAGGAACACTGCCGCCATGTTGGAGCCACATGCATAATCCACCTGTTTTTATCCATTTCCAGTCTTTGTGCTAAGCTAAGATAGGTGTCTTCCCCTTTTTCCATTAACCCTATTTCTGCTAACTGTTTCCCCCTTTTTCCAGTCTATGTGCTAAGATAAGCCAACCATCTACTAGCTGTAACTCCATATTTACTGCACAGACATGAGAGTGATATAAAACTGAACATCAAACTTTCAGAGAGAAAGGAGAGAAGAGGATTTACATAAATTGAACTGTTGAAGTACTTTTTTTTTTACCTGATCATAACTACATGTTAACATAGCAACAGCTTGGCAACAACATGGCAGCTGTGAGCTAAACAGTGTCAGAACTGTGTGTAAGTACTAAAATCACTGATGCTGACACTGCAGGATACAAAAACTGTAAAAAAAAAATTACAAAATGATCATGGTATTAAATGAAGAGCTGAGTATATCAAACACACCTAAAAATCCCTCAAGAGGTTTGAGGGGGCTGGTAAACATTGCAGGGATTGTTGGTGAGCTCAGTTACTTCACTTTAAACTTAAAAAAAATACCAGTATCTGTAGAACATCAGTTTGATGAAGACATCAGTTTGTTTTATACCCTCCTGGAGGCAGAGTCAGTTCACTTACATTCTGTAGGGGGGCGTGGTTTGAAGGGATCTCTAATCGCAGGCTGGATTTATTAGCACCATTTATATTCAGATGTTTTTTGAAGTAGACAGAAAGTTTGAGAGTTTAATTCAGATTTTTAAGTTATCAACAATTAAATCTGACTGTTTTTTAAATCAAAAAGAAAAACATACTGAGTCGATCCTGAAATAACACTAAACCTGCAGTCAAGCTCAGTCAGTCCAGACGGAATCCGACCAATTGAAACACTCAAAGGACTGAACATCTTACCACTACAGACTGATGAATAGATAACAGATTATGGGAATAGTCTCAGTGAAACAGAGTTATAAAGTGGTTCATATTGACACTAAAAGAGAAAACTGATATGGACCTGATAATTCTACTTTGAAAAGAGCTTAAATAAGTTACAGACATGAGAAATTACACACCAGTTATTAATGACCTTAGAGTAATTACTACCATGGATTCAGGACAATATGAATTTAATGTACAATAAGCAGAATAGGTTTATGGAGAGAGTGGAAGAAGAAGAAGCATTATTTTGATGAGTCCTACAATCTATAAAAAAAACAAAAATCTGGAAACATCTAGGAAGAACCAACCACAGCAGGTATATTACAAGGAAAACACAATAAACCCAGTTTCCCAGTTTGAGAAGTGCACTGGTAGTACTTTTAAATCCACAATGTTAAACAGTTTTGTTAAGATGAGATTTCTTATGATGAAGTGATGTGAACAGCTCTTGGCTAAAGGAAACAGGAGGTATGTTACTTCTACTACTACTACTGCTATTACTGCTGCTTTTATTAAGGAGAGCTGAGTGACTAAGAACATGATAAAGTGATGAGTTTCAGGGAGGATGAAATGTGGTTTAGTACATAAGTAGGATTAGAATACTTAAAATTACTAATTTGAAGAACCATACCAATAACATGGTCCTATTTGAAGTACTTAGTTAAGAACTAGTTGTAGGTTGTAGTACTTGTTGAATTGCAGTACCATTAATGTAACATTTAGTATAACTGCAGTTTAAGTACAGTAAGTTACATTTTAATACATTTTAGTTTAGAGGTTTGTTACTAGCACTAAAATCGGTCAAGTTGTAGGATTTAGTACTGGTTGTAGGGCTGTATTAATTAACCCACTTTATGTAACCGAAATATTTAATAGAACTTCAGAGGTTACTGAACATTAAAAGAAAAAAAAAAAAAAACTTTTCATAAATTTAAATGAAAAATACAGACAAAACATGTACACTGGGCACAGTTATTTACCCCTTTTGATTAATTTAAATTAGTTCATCAAACAAAATAGAAAACAAATTCACCTACGCTAAATCTTCTGTGTTCACATGGATTGAATTACCCAATGAATGAGGGTTTTACTGCATAAAAAAGGTCAATTTTCCAATTTCTTTTTCACAATTGCAAAGAGATCTGTCTGAAAGTCAGTCGCCAAAGATCTGGAATTCCCTATTTCAACAGTTTGTAATGTTATCACAAAGTTTTGCTGTCATAAAATTTTTAGAACACATGTTGGTGCAGATTGTTGAACAAACACCAAGCAAAATATCTCAAGAGCTCCAGGCTGGTCTGGATCAATCTGAAGTAGTGGTTTCAACCCAGATCAGATGTTGCACACTAAACTAAGAATGCCTTCATGGGCAAAGGCCACAGAGACACCACAAATGAATGAAATGCACAAAAAGGCAAGACTAAGACTGTGCACAAAATTGTTCATAGATAAGCCACAGTCTTTGTGAGCTAATGCTCTATGGGTAGATGATACCAAAATCGAGCTCTATGGGAATGAAGTGCGTCAGTTTATTTATAGGAGCTGATATGAAGCCCATAAGAAAAAGAACTTTACCTACAACAGAACGTGGTGGAGGTTCTATCAGGCCGGGGGGGCTGCATCACTGCCTCTGCCACTGGAGACAATGAATGCATTAAAGACTGAAATCAGAAGATTACTAAGGCATTTCAGAGCAAAATGTGTTACCTTGTGTCAGAAAAGTAGGATTGAGGTGAAGGCCTTAGGTTTTTCAGCAGGACAACAATCCAACACAACCATCCAGCAGGACAAAACATAGTTTGAAAAGGAAAGATGGACTACTGTAAACTGGCCAACAAAGAGTCCTGACCTAAATCCCATTGAGAACCTTTGGATCTGTCAATGCAAAAAGGACTCCTGCAAACTTGTACACATAGCAATGGAAGAGCAGCAGAAACTACCAGCAGATGGGTAAAAGAAACTTCTAGAAGCTACAAGAAATGTTTAGAGATTGTAATTGTTGGCAAAGGGTCTTTGAGCAAATACTAGTCAAAGCTGCTGATAATTGTGTCCAGCGCTAATTCTGTGTTTATGTTTTTTCACTGTAATATAAAGTTATTTTCTTTTTCTCTTGTTCAGTAACCTCAGACATTTTGTAAAAATATTTTGATTATACAAAATTGGTTCATTTGCATTTATTTCTGAATATATTTTGAATGAAGTACCTGAAATTCAGGGCTGGAAACAATTTGAATAGGTTTGTAATTGAAGGATTCAATACTAGTTTGTGTTTGACATACTATTCTTAGACATTGAAGTTGTACTGTAATAGGGTTAAGTTGTACTTGTAGGGTCAAGAACTTGTAGGGCTTTATTGCTCTAACATTCAGTACTAGTTAAAGTAAAACTGTTGTAGGATTTAGTACAATATGCAAGGTATATTACTAGTTCTGTGTTTGTAGGGTTTAGTAGTATTTGTGAAGCTGTAGTATTATTATTTAAGGGTTTAGTAGCTGTAATATTTAGTACTAGTTGTACTTTTTTTCACTAATTGTGGGTTTGTTGTATGGTATAGTTCTTGTTTAAGTAATCAAGTTGCAGGATTTAGTACGAATTGTGCAGTTACAGGATTTGTAATGTTTGGGGCCTTTATCTTTGGGGCTAGTTGAAGTACTTCAGCTGGAGGATTAAGGAACTAATTTAAGTATTACACTTCCTGTAAGGTTGTTTTGAGATTCCATATTAGTTGAAGTACTAGTGTTATACAGCCTAGCACAAGTTGTATAGTCATAGTGTTTGTAAAGTTGCAGTAGGTTTTAGTCGAGTCTTACAGTAAAAGTGACACTTATGTACTTTGTAAAAGTGTTAGTGGGATTCTTCCTGTTTTAAGATAAAGATGTGATGTTGGATCGTCCACCAGGGGGCGCCACAATCCTCTGAGCAGAGCGACGAGGTATGTGGTCATCAATCTGAGCTCCTGGAAGGGAAGAGGAAGTGATGATTTAATAATTCATCCTTTATCAACCCGCTGCAGTAGTGTTTACCCTGAATGTACATTAGAGTCAATCAGTTTTAGTTAATCAGATTATTGATCAAGATACTGCATACACATGTATATCCTCCTACCTGCTAGGGTGAATCCTGACTGATGGAGGTTTCGGGGGCCAGTCTGGGATTTCGGACAGGGGGGCCCTCTGCTGGTTGGAGTGGGCGGCACCGACTTAGTCATACTGATGACATCATGGACCGGACCATCGTAGTTTCCACGGGGCACACCGCGAGCCTCTGCCATCTTAGACAAAGAAAGAAAGGCATCTGAGAAGAACTGAACAATCTCCTAACAGGCTACCCAGTAAGAGATGAATGATTAACCAGTTAATCAAATGACCAGCTGGTTAACTGGTAATAAGTAAGCCAGCTGGTTGGTTGCTGTGCTTTGGACTTCTCTGTCAGAGTTCATATGGCCACTTTTTTAACCAGTAGGTTGGTTGGATAACTAGGTCATCAGTTGTTTACCTTGCTGCGGGCTCTGATCCTCTTGTAGACAGCATCGGGGAAAGCTTTGCGGGGGACAAAGCGCCCTGAACCTTCTATCGCGTTGAGTTTTCCATCCTCCAGAACGACTCGACCTCCACTGATCACCACTGATGCCACACCACGAAACTCCAAACCCTCCAGGATGTTAACCTCCACTGTCTGCACACACACAGGCAGCAAGGTAAGGGGGAGGATGATCAGTTTATGATGACTGATGATTATTTTAGATAATCAATGACTCTAATTGATATGATTAGCATATTACCAAGTTGTGAGTCTTTGCAGAAACCGTTCGTGTCTCTTTTGGGTTCCAAACAACGATGTCAGCATCAGATCCTACAGCAATGCGTCCTGAACACCAAGGAAAGGCACATCAGTCTACCTTGGATTACTACAGATATTTATATAGTTTTTAATACTGCTTTAAACACATAATATGTATTTTTCTGCCACCACAGGTCTCACAATCAAAACAATAAGTGAAGTAGCTTGGGACCATGGGAAATGTTGTCTTCCCCACCACTGACGTCATTGCATTCAGCTTCTCACTGTTAGAATTCCTTCAGTGTTATTTGTTCAGGAGGTTTCTACTGGGAGCCAAATTATCAACAGAGGTCTCCTCCTCTCCAAAACAAAGCAACTCAATAATTAAAACTTGTAAAAACACTAATAAAGCAGTTTCACGTTGAAAAATCACTGTTTCTCCAATGCTTTCTGGTGAAATCAGGACGAGTCAGAGGAGCTGCAAGCCGACCAGCTAACTTTCCCCTAAAATTTGCTCAGCTTGTTTCTCAAATAACATAAGATCCAGATGTCCGAGGACTAAAATCCTTCATCTGGTTAAAATATATAGTTAAAAATTCCCAAGACCTCAAACAGGCAACAAAATGAAACAATCCATTACCTCGATTAAAATTACGGATCTCTTTGTTTGAAAATTTTTTGAAAACATTTTGGAAAATGTAAGTACACAATTCAATAAAATATGTAACACAGGTCTAGTCATTTTAAATTTTAACGTAGAAAAGTTGTATATCACACCTTTAGTCAAACAGATCTCTGCTGCAGTGGCTTTGAATGAACATGGGAATGAATTTCTTTAGGTGATTGCAGGGGCAGCTCTGACCTTTTGGTGGCCTAGGATTTGGATTTGCGGTACTTGTACTTTACTTGAGAATTTCCATTTTATGCAACTTTATACTTCTACTCGTCTGAATCTAAGATGCAAAAATTATACTTTTTTATTCAATTACATTTGTTTGACAGCTTTAGTGACTTGTTACTTTTCAGATTACAATTCTTCATATCTTGTGTCAAATGAAAATCATACATGTCTTCTCCCAATTCTTAAGGTCTATAAACTATCTTAAAACCTATTGGATCAGCTGGAAAATACATTGTCACTAAACAGGAAACAGGCTGTTTTTCTGAGCTCACGAAAGGTTGACTTTTTAGTGATACATGGTTCTCATAGGACAGCAAAACTACAAATATATTGATCTGATTATCTAAATAATGATATGATGCATTTCATTCAATTTTATTACCCAGCAGTATATAAAATAGTTTGAATTAGCTTGACCTTAAACTTCTACAGCAGTAAAATAGCAAAAATAGACATTAATGCAGCTATAATATTAACCTGATAACATCATACATAATAATAGATCACTGACATGGAACATTTTACTACAAAATCAGTATTTTAACTAAATTTTACTGATAATAATCATATCATTTTAGTTAAGTAATGCAGGACCTTTACTTGTATTGGAGTAATTCATAGTGTGGTACTTTTACTTCAGTAATAGGCTACCTCTTGCCCTACTGTTTATTTGACAGTTTTAGTTACTTTAAAGATGATGCTTTTGCATAATGGATAATATCAAAAGCTTTTAAATACAACAGATTGTTACAGATTAAAACTGTGGTTTCGGACTTTTTAGGCTTCTGTCATCTTACAAACAGGAGTGTGTAGTCAGGGTCACATTTCAGATGTCTATGAATTGTTAACAACTTCACCAAAAAGTGATTTTCCCTCTAAACGTCTCACATGGTTTCATTTCAATAAATGTTCAAATGATCCAAAATCTAAGTGAAAATCAGATTGCAGAAAAAGTCTGAAACTGGAATAAAAAATTTTGTAGCAAAACTTGTTTTTTTTTCTTTTTTCCGCTTTCATTAATCATCCCACCAACCTTCAGATTTATATGTACAAAACTGTATATCAAGTATCTTAGACCAGCTCCACCTCCAGCAGCTACAACGGTAACATGCTGCCACACACTGTAGCTTCAGTATTAATGATCTAATGATCTGATGACAAGAATAACTTTATATCTAGTCATGTGAAGAGATTTTTTTTTTACAGTGAATTTATGGGTTAAATACCATCTGATCCAGAGTACAATGGATTCTCTTCCCAGGTAAAGTTAACCTTTCCTCTTTTATACTGAAATGGCAGTAAAATAAAAGGATTCCAGCAGTAATGGTGTCCTTATCTTGTCTATGGTGAAACTTATTGGATAGATGTGATACCTTTTCGTGGGTAAATGTTGAAGAGTTTAGCAGCGTTGGTGCTCGTTACTGCCACAAACTCATTCTCATCCATCTTCCCTGTAGACTGTAGAGAGGCATAATGACAAAATGGCAACACCATGAATGTCTTCCAGGACAGACTACCCTAAAAGGGGTAAATGTGTACATTTGTACAATTGTGATGTTGATTCTATAAAGACACAAAAAGCCTCAGAGCTAATGGACAAAGATAACGGAGGCAGTGGATACAGAGGAGGATTTTAAAAGCAGGAGCAATTTCAAATCACAACAAAGATACATACCTGACCTGCAACATACAAGACATACGGTAAGCTGAGACTGTGGTTAACGGCTCTGGCACTAATTTAGCCCAGACCTGGTCCACAACATGCCTGACATATAGCCCATGTGAGCGTATGGTAAGCCTTAATCTGGCACACATCTGGCCGACGAGATGTCTGATGTCTTTCTCATGTAAGATGAAGATGTGGTTAATTCTGCTGGCCCTTATATGGGCCTGGCCTAAGTCATGCCAGACATATGGGCCATGTAAGTTGTGCGTACAACGTTTGGTCCACAACGCACCTGATATCAGGCTGATCTGTGGGTGAGTTGAGGTAACCAGACCAAAACTGAGTCAACACCATCATTCAAGGCCAAATGTGAGCAATAAGTGAACTGCAAAGTTGGGCCAATTTGGGCCAAAGATTCATTGCTATCTGGGTAGTTGGGTAGTGTGGACATTAAGAAGTGATAGGATCACTGCAGAAATCATACCAACCTGTTTTCTGATTCGTTGGTCTTGAGAGGAATTAACCAGCCAAGTTAAACCAAACTTCTACCTTCATTCAAAATGGAACTGAGGAGGGAGGACGCTTCCTTACATCTGAAACACAGCGTGTGTGGATCAGCTCAGGGCTAAGGGTCAAAGGTCTTACCACAGCTCTGTCCCAGACCACTGACATCCTCTCCTCGACTCCATTGGTTCCCTCTGGGATCAAAGTGAAGTCGTCTTTACCGACAGCTTTCTGAGCTGTAGAGAAGCTGGCATGAGCACTGGATGTCACCTGGAGGTCTCCACTGGAAAAACACCAAACAAGCAACTGTCTGGTTCACTTGAATTGTTGGGGTGGAAGGTTAGACTACATTAATGCTTGCCATGCTAATAAAGGTATAGTCATACTAACCAAGCTAACAGAGAGGTCAGGTACTGTGGAGTTGAAGGGTCAGGGTTTAGAGGTGGGCTCATGACAAAGGCAGCAGCTGTGGCCCAGTCTTTGGACCAATAGTGAGACCCGTCAGTGGCTAGGCTGGCTGTGATTGGTTCCCCATAAACGACCATACCTAAGGATAGAAACAGGAATATGTCGAAGCTAAAACATGTTTGATTATCTTTCCAATAATCACCATCTTAACTTAGCAGAGGAGTACACCCCATGAAACAGGGAGCTGTGTTGCGGGGGGGGGGGCCTTCTAGGGTCTCCTGAGGTAAACTAGTCCCAGTTTAGGGGCTATCTAAGACTAAAACTTTGACTTTATGACTTTATGCTCAAATGAGACCCCCTCTTGTCTTTGCCAGTGAGCATCTGGTGGCCAGGTTTTGTCCCATTGGAACAGTTGGACACAGCTCATAAGAGTTACACGGAGATGCAGGACTTTTGGCCCAATACCCACTGGAATAGGTATGGGGGTGTGTTGTCAGCCAGCCAGCAGGCAATAGATACCTAGGTGTGCTGACCACTGGCATCATAAACTGTTTATTGAACATCACCTCTCTGGCGGGAAAGTAACTCGAGTTGGTTCAGGAGGTGAAGGGATACCAATTAGATATAGTCAAGCTCACCTTGTACCCACAGCACCAGGTCTGGAATCAAACTCTCTGTAGGGCTTAGCTCAGACTGTTTCCAGCAGGAGAACTGCTGACCTGGACTGATTTATCCACCATAGAGGAGGAAGAGCTAGCAGAGTCCAGTGAAGGCTTTTCTCAATCAAAGGTCTCTGAGGTAGTTTTAAGGTTCTGCAGGTGTGACAAGATGTGGATGAGATTCACCCCAAGATGCTGAAAGCTCTGCATTATTGGAGGTAGGGGATGGTGCCTGAGGACTGGCAGACCAAGTTGGCAGTTCACATTCAAACAATGGTGCAAAAATTAAAACAGTTTGACTCTAAACTGAACCTTAATCTAATCTAGATTAAAAATATGATGAAAGCTAATGAGGATGATAATGTCACCTTTCTTCCTGGATATAGCGATGACATCAGCAGCAGATTTGCTCATCACCTTGGTAATGTAGAGTGGACAGTTGGCCTGTTTGGCGATGGTGATAGCCCGATACACTGCCTCTGTCTCCACCTGAAACAAAAAAATCAGAACACACACATCATCACAATGCATACACCATCAGTAATACACATCTCCACACACACCATAAGTAATACACATCACAACACACGTAACATCAGTAATACACACCTCTCATGACACCTTTTGGAGGTTTATATGACAATACATGTTTTTACAGGTGTGTTAGAGGTGTGTATCAGGAGTGTCTCAGGTGTGTTCCAATTGTGTCTCAGGTACCTCCTCAGGGTGAGATAAAATGTGTCCTTCAGGTCCAGTAATGCCAAGAGAGAGAAGCTTTTTCTGTTCCTGAAATTCAACAGTTTACACCTGTTAAACTGACTGTAAAATTTGGATATGAATGAACCACTTGATGTTTTTCTGTGTTCAACTTAATGAAAAAGAATCCCACTGATCAGTATGCATACCTCATCAATGATGTCACCGTTTTCAGCATGGACCTGGGCAATGGCTCCAAGATCCCGGAGGAAGCCAAACGCCTCATAGAGCTGAAACCACGAAAACAAGAAGCAGATTCAATTAGAGGAAAAGACACAATAACACACAATAATAATAATAATAAGAATTTATGCATAGTCCACCTGAGAGTCAGAACTTTGATATTTATCTTTGTAGGCCATGAAGAAGAGGAAGGAGTTCACCCCTGGAATGCAAATACTGCAATTAATATTTAGGAGATTCAGCAGTACATGGAGTACTGCAGTCAATACTCAGCAGTTTATCTATATGTTTTAAACAAAGCAGTTTAAAGTGTTTTATATGACAAAATTTAAAACAGTCCAGGGCAATGGAGAGTGTGGAAAAGAGGTGAAGAAGCGTGTGCAGGCAGGCTGGAACGGGTGGAGAAAAGTGTCAGGTGTGATGTGTGATAGAAGAGTTTCAGCTAAAATGAAAGGAAAGGTGTACAAAACTGTGGTGAGACCAGCGATGCTGTTTGGTCTAGAGACAGTGCCACTGAGGAAAAGACAGGAGGCAGAGCTGGAGGTAGCAGAGATGAAGATGTTGAGGTTCTCTCTGGGAGTGACCAGGATGGATAGGATCAGGAATGAGTACATCAGAGGGACAGCACATGTTAGAGGTTTTGGAGATAAAGTCAGAGAGGCCAGACTGAGATGGTTTGGACATGTCCTGAGAAGAGATAGTAAATATATATGTGTAGAAGGATACTGAGTTTTGAACTGCCAGGCAGGAGGCCTAGAGGAAGACCAAAGAGGAGGTTTATGGATGTAGTGAAAGTGGACATGAAGGTAGTTGGTGTGAGAGAAGAGGACGCAGAAGACAGGGTTAGATGGAGGACACTGATTCGCTGTGGCGACCCCTAAAGGGAAAAGCCGAAAGAAAAAGAAGAAGATATGACAAAATTTAAAAACACAATAAAAAGGAAAAATAAATAATCAACCAGACACAGTTTCAATGACAATTATCCCACATGAAATAAATAATTCATATTTGAGAAGTTGAAATTAATCAATTAGAAGAACAACAGAGTTTTAATGTCAAGGTGATGGCATGCATTATAACTGATTATAGATGTGATTGAATAATGACTAATTGGACCAAACTTGTACTCTGTGTCTAAGTCTTGGTGGGCCAGGAGAGTGGGGTTCAGAGGAGGAAGCCACCAGTGACAGGTTTCCTGGACTGGCCGACAAGTGAAGCTGAGAACCAGATGCAATAGAGGCTGGCTAATGGAGAATTGGGCAGGCAGCCCGATGATCTAGCTAGTTTTTGTCAGCTGTGACAACAGCCAACTGAGGGTCTGGGCTGGGTTGCCAACTTGCTAGTCAGGAGCTGACTTGATGCCAGCCGGCTCAGAAACAGCTTCAGGAATTGGAAGAAGGTCGGCCGGGATGGGCAACTCAGGAAAAAAGTTAGGGAACAGACTTGTTGTCAGCCGACTCAGTCGTAGATATCAAACATGTTTAATAAATCTTTATGAGAGCAACTAAAGTTTAGAGTCTTTATATATCAAAGAATATGGTTTAATCATCAGACTGCAAGCCCAAACTGACCAAGCCTGGAACAAAAAAAAGTCCAACTCAGTCCCATCAGTCCTTATGTTAAAATCATTTTCATTATCTAATATACTGTCCTGATATTTTTTTTCATGTTAGGTCTGTTCCAGTCTGGATCAGTTGGATCAGGAGTATTTCAATCTAGGTCACTTGGACCAGGTTTGTTCCAATCTGGGTCAGTGTTTAAAGTTTTACAGTTTGTGTTTACTGATTGTGCCTGTTTGTCATCTGGTCGAGTCTCTCTCCTTCATTCTCATTTTGAGTTTTATAACAAAGTTTGATAATCGTGACAAACGTCAGGAGGTTTGATCACCATCAGCTTGTTCTATGAGTGACGGGCAGCTAAGAGGTCCTTCCAGTCCATGTGGCCTCTGCTTCTGTCCGGTTTAACTTTTCATGTTTGTGTTTTAGTTTTTTTGTTTTCTAGGTGTGTTGCAGTGTCTCAAGGTTGTCCTGTGTTCATCAGTAAACCTTGGTCTGACCTTTATCTTTGACGAGTGTCTCCAGCTCTTCATACAGTCCTTCATGCCAGCGAGTGACATCCAGGTGAAGAGAGAAGTCACAGCAGGCCCTCTGCTCTGCCGTCTCCCTCCACTGATCAAATGCTGACAGTAAGCTAGTCCCTGGCTCCACCAGCACGTGGTCCACTGTAAACACAAATATCAACGTTACTATTTTTCTTTCACTAAAGCCCTGTGGATCAGTGTTGATGGGTTATTGTTATAACTGACTGATGGTGGTGGTTCCTCCAGACAGGGCCGCTCTGGTTCCCTGGTAGAAGTCGTCCGCTGGGTTCAGGCCTTTCTGCGGAGCGTGCAGGTTGGTGTTGGTGTCGATGCCCCCAGGGATCACCAGCTGACCATACGCATCCACTGTCCTCACTCCGGACGGGACAATAAGGTTCTCACCGATCTGTCTGGTCAGGACACAGGAAGTCTGATGTCAGAGACAATAGCAGGTGCCCAATCACAACACACCTGGAGGTCAGGTGTTAGGGTTCAGTCACAGTAGGGTGTCTACAAGTCATACGGACTGTCAGAATCTGAAGAGACAATAAATCGTACTTTCATTCTTAATGTGAAAATAATTACTTAATTGTCCCGTCCTCGACGTAGATATCAGCGTAGAACGACTGGTCATCATTTACGATTTTTCCTCCTTTGATGATCAGACGGTCACCCTGGAAACACATAGGATTCTGGGTAACAAGGGAGTAATGCATCAGACTATTAAAACCCGTACAGCTGATAACAAACCACACTTTTGGTCATCCATTGTGCAGCTCACACGAGACAGTTCATCATATTTCATAAACCCTTGTAATAGTGGAATAATCAATTACTTGAATGACAGAAAATTAATCACTAGGTGTTTTCATTATCCATTTAATGGTTTCAGCCAAATGCCAAAGTTTTTTGGTTCCAGCTCTAATCTGATGATTTGATACTTTTCAAAATAAATCAAAGTAAACTGAATCTCTCTGTATTTTTGGAGGATGTAAACATTAACGCTATCAAAAATTATTTTTGCCTCCGAGAGAGACGGCGCATGTACAGTACTTGACATGGACACTTCATGGCGTTGTGTATTCAGTACAAGACCAGGCTCGCCAGTTAAGAGGATCAGATCGAGTTGGTTACTTAATCAGTTACACATGTATCAGGTATTTTCTGATACAGTCCAACACTTATGAAGTTTATAATGTTCAGTTTTTGATTTTATGGCCAGAAATGTGTCAGCTAAGTTCTGTGTTTCTCACTGAGCTCAGAGGGAAAGCTACTGTTGTACTTGAACTGTTTCCACTGTTCACATAAAAACATTTGTTCTTGCCACTGTCACCAAGTGTTTGCTCATTCGGGCATTAATAATATAATAAAGACTTCAGTCTAGACCTGCTCTATATGAAAAGTGCCCTGTGATATGCCATAATATAAATATAATTTACTTGACCTGAAATACTTGTAGTGTCAGAATTAGAAACACTTCTGGATAACATGTCCAATACAACACTATCACTGACTGAGCTCAGTGGTAAAACAATGAAGTGAATTAACAACAAAACTGATCATTAGAGGCATCATTAAAATTAAAACAGACTGTGTGTTATGTAACATTTAAAATGAAAAAAAAAATCAGAAATTTTGTTACTTTTTTAGAATTTTATCTGATATGCTCTCCCCGCATCCTGGTTTAAAAAAATCCTGCAGCAGGATGGATAAGGATTGCAGGACTAAATCCTGCTGGGCTGATGGAGGTTTCAGAACTGATGATGGCTTAGAAATTCTGGTTTGACTTGATTGCGGCTTCTCTGAATTTTTAAACCAACATTTCACCCTGTCGCTGTGTTTCTCATTGTGTTTCTCATTGTGAAACGTGATTAGAGAAAACGTGACATCATGAAAACCGCATGACACGGTAATGAAGCGTTTTGTTTTATAAAAGTGTCGTAATATCTGACCCACTTCTGTTTGACTACAGCCCGTTCGGCGGGTATTTTATGGTCCAGGTCAACTGTGGGTTACTGTCCTCAACAGTGAGGAACCACGATTTTTATACTCAGTTAAAAGGTAAAACCAGACAAAGCTGAAATGCCCCACTTTAATTGAACGCACTGGGTTTTTGATATTTAAATCAGTTTTTCTTTTTGGAGCTTTAAAACCCAACCGAGCTGAGCGGACTGGGCCAGACGGGCCAGCTGCATTAGACCTGCTAGGCTCGCATCGGTCTGGGTCTAACGGCGCGATGATTGATAGGCGGAGCTGCAGCATCCTGCCTCACCGGCCCGGTTATCCTGGTTATTCCGTCCGGGCCTGGGTCGGCTCGGGATGGACCTACCGTGGATCTGGCGCCGCTCTTCTTGTTCTGGAAGGACATCCTGATTGATCTGTGATCGGGTAATAGATTTGCTCGCGCGAGCACACGCCCACATACACACTCACAGACAGACAGTCTACTATTGTTGTTTCCGTCAAAAACTGACGTCACGCAACCGGCAATACACACATACTCGACTTCCGGTGTTGCCTTCAATATAAAGTCCACGAACGCTGGGCCTCGTACGACCTAAAGTGAAATAGAGTTTGGTACCAGGGCGAAATGTGGAAAGATTTTAAAACTGCAGAGCTTCCAGTCAATTGGTAAACAAACTGAGTCACTATTCATTTTAAAATACGCAGAAGAATTAGAAAATAATAAGCATAACCAGAGCAGAAGTAAAGACTGAATGGTGGGACATAATGTCATATGATAAAAAGCAAAACTTCCCATGACCAATATCTGAGGTGGTTAAAGGGACAACAATCAATTGAGATATCAGACTAGAGATAATTCCAGCCCACAGAAGATGATGTTGCACCGTCAGGTGTTAAAGCAGAGGAGGAGACTGGACAGAGACCTGCAGAAAGACCCTGAGGCAGCAAACATCTGAAATGCAGAAGCTTCTGTGACATCATGTCAATAAAAATACTAAAATCTAAAACGGTCCTAGTAAACAGGCAGCCATGACGATGGTGATGCGGTGAACACAACATTAATTTTGCAGGTTAAATCAGTTAACAGCAAGTTGACTGAACATAACATGTGGAATTCAACAAATTTTAAAGAATGACGTTTTCACTGATCATAAATGTACTGTTTGGTTGAGATGGAGCTTTTCTCTCAGGGACTTTCCTGTGAAAATCAGCTTATAAAAGCGCAACAGAGAATCATTAGTCTTCATTTCATTTGAAATTCTGCTGCTGCGTTTGAAACTCATGCTCAATCAAACTAACACTGATGTTTGGACTACATGTGCTTTTATTTTGAAAAAAGAAGTGGAAGTGTTTTATGTGCTAGACAATGATTGGATTCTTTGGCTTCCACCTGCTGCATAGAAGAAAGGGGGCGGGGTGGGGGGGGGGCACTGATTATTTACTGATTGGAAAAATATTACTTGAGTGGAATACAGTACCAAAAGCACAGGCAGCCATTTTACGAATACATTCTAATCATTGATACTTGATTTTAATTATAGTAAATTTTGCTGGATTTATTAATTCATAATAATGCATTACAGTTCATTTGTTCATTATACTTTGTGTTTATAATCTGAAACTACAAGGAAGCTAGATCTTTAAAATAAATGCTAGATTCCTGAAATATAGTGGGGTAGAAAAAAAGTGAAGTGAAATTATCTCAAAATTGTACCACAATATAATTGGACAATACTGCAGAAAAAAGTACTTAGATACATTATTCCTCTGGTGTCAGTTCCATACTCTATGTCTCAGTTTTCTTGTATTTGCTAAGCTGTACATATTTATCTGTATCATCATGTGCATTACTCCTCTGTTTGCATTTTTATACCGGTTTAAATCTTAAAACAGTAACAAACAATCAGATGTGTTCACATCATTTCATGTAATCGTACAGAGTTCATCACCCCAACCACCCCACAGTGGGAGTCAGTCAAATGTTCAGTCTTTACAGTTCATTCTGTCCCACTGACTCTTTACATTGTCATGGGTTTAAAGATTTTGTCTCCTTCTGGCAGTTTTGTCTCATTGCAGTGTTTGAGTAGTTTTTGCTGTCTTGTCTAGTTTTTGCAATTTTTGAAATGTTTCACAGATTTTCTGTTGTCTGCACATTTCCCTTGTCATTTGTGCTTTTTTATCTGTTTTTGTAGTATTTGTCACATTTCTACAATTTTTATTCTCATTAACTATTTTATTGTTGTTTGCACTTACAAAATGATAAATGTAGCCTCACTGACCCCAGAGAAACTAAATTTCATCCTACTGTGTATCTAGTATATGAGGATTGACAGTTCTCTTGAGTCTTGAATTTTTTTCAGCACTAAATCTGAAACCTAAAATAGTTTTGTGTATAATAAATCTATTTGAAATGATCTTACAGGGCATTTTGCGGGTTTGCTGAGCAACGTTCAGATACAAAGACCTTTTTAAAATCATTAAAAACATTATAAACAAGACATTTTAACCTCTCTCTTCCCGTGGTTTTCACAGGCGTGTCCGGAGGGAAACACCACTGTCTGTCCTCCACATCCCCCTCCTCCTCCTCCTCTTGTTGCATCTCCTCCATTTTGGCTGTCAGTTCTTGTTCGAGCAGCCCGGCATCGCTGTGTCTGCGGACTGAACAATTCGAAGTTCAGCGTTTTATTCTCGAAAGCTCCTTCGACGCTACAGAACATCCCTCCATACTTCATCCGAGGACGAGGAGAGTCTGAACCAAGCCGGGAGAGAAGAGAGGAGCAGTCATCCTCCTGAGAAAACTGCCTCTCAGACATCATGGACAGATCTGATCTCAGACGAGAGGAAGACGAGAAGAAGAAGTGGAGGAGGAGGAGGAGGGGGAGGAGGAGGAGAAGGCCTGGCTGAATACCTCAGGCAATAAATGAGGAGACAAGGGGAAAGAGGAGGAGGAGAGGAAAAGGAGGTCATGGAGGAGGGGAGACTGTGACCTCAAACTGAGAATATCTATTTAGAGGGAAGAAGATGAGAATAAATGAGGGAATGGCTTTGATTTGGTCTAAGAGACTGAATCATTCACTGCTGAGAGGTCACTTATCAGGTTGCCTCTCAGACCAGTTCCATTGACCAGGTCCTGTGCCTACCGGAGTCAGGATAGCAGTATGACCCACTTCTACTACAGGTTAAAAAACACCTTTACTGATTTAGGCCTTTGACTGACAAGGCCTTTGTTCACAGTGAAACACGTGCTCTGTTTCAAACAGTTTCCAGAAACAGTTTCTACGACAGAAACAGAACAAAGAGCCTGAAGATCATCACAAAAACCGTCTGTAAAAATTGTTCTTATCACTGAGCTTGATTATTGATTGATTTTACTGTTATAGATGCTACTGTTGTTCGATTGACTGTCCTGGTGTTCAGAGTGAAGTCAGATATTAATATGAGAAATCACAGTGACCCAACTGTTTCAGCTTCAATGAACACAAAGAGACACACAACAGAGTCCTGTTAGCTTTTTAAACTGTAATACACACACACACACACACATGGGTCAGTGCTCATTACAGTTGATGTTCTGAAATTCTGAAGTCACCTCCTTCTAAACTGGATTTCTTTGCCTGTCAGATTCATTTTATCTATTCTCTCTCTCTCACACTCACTCTCTCTCTCTCTCTCACACACACACACACACACACACACACACACACACACACACACACACACACACACACACACGCATGCACGCACGCACGCACACACACACACTCAGTGAACTATAAAAAAAAGTCTCTATTTTTTTGTTAGCATGCAGGTCTCATGTTTTAAACTGAATAGTCACTTTCTCTCTGACAGAATCTAATATACGCATTTTATGTACCTAAACAGTACAATTCATTCAGACAGTACAAGTGTGTGATCCCTTTGAATAATCAGGTTTCATGCATTAATTGGTCATAAAACAAGATCCATTTCTAAAGTACAGTCAAACACAATGTGTCCAGACTAATAACACACAAACAATTATACTCTTCTTTATCTTTTATGAACATTCAGCATTCAGTGTTGGTGGAGAAAGTCAGTGAACCTTGGATTTAAGTCCTGGTGGGACCTCAGACCCGTTCTTCAGTAGCTGTGGATCAGAACTTTGGATTGTTTTTCCTACAGAACCTTCAGCTCAGACATGTTCTAAGGATGTCAGGTGGTACCATCTCTCTGAGCTCATTTCAAGACATCTCTGTTGGGTTCAGGCTTGGGTTCTGACTGGACCACTCCAGAAGATGAATTTTCTTTGTCTGAAGTCCCTCTGTAGTAGTTTTACTTCCATGTTCAGGGCCATTCTCCTGCTGCATCACCAAGTTTCTCCTGATCTTCAACTGGTGAACAGCCACCCTGGCATCATCCTGTCAGAGACCTGGATAAACCTGTTAACTCATCTTCCCCTGGATGTTGGTAGATGTCCAGAATCAGAGGCAGTGAAGACCCAGACCCTGATGCCCTTTCTTTTGTCCTTCACCTCTTGGAAGATGTTTAGGCAGAGCTATTTTTTACTCCAGACAGTGAACTGCAGGTTCTTCCTAAACTACTCAAACTTAGTTTCATCAGCCCCAGAATACCAGAAAAGTGTATATGACACGATAACTACTTTAGGAACAGTGAAGATGAGACTCAATATACCTCCCAATTCCCTTATTTGATAGTTCTTCGCAACTCAATTCATTCACCTTATCACCAGATGATGTATAAATACTTCATCTGACACATTCGAACCAGATAGTGGAGAAACGTTATAAGTGTAAGTCTTCTTTTTCTTTCGGCTTTTCCCTTTAGGGGTAGCCACAGCGAATCAGTGTCCTCCATCTAACCCTGTCTTCTGTGTCCTCTTCTCTCACACCAACTACCTTCATGTCCACTTTCACTACATCCATAAACCTCCTCTTTGGTCTTCCTCTAGGCCTCCTGCCTGGCAGTTCAAAACTCAGTATCCTTCTACCAATATAATCACTATCTCTTCTCAGGACATGTCCAAACCATCTCAGTCTGGCCTCTCTGACTTTATCTCCTAAACCTCTAACATGTGCTGTCCCTCTGATGTACTCATTCCTGATCCTATCCATCCTGGTCACTCCCAGAGAGAACCTCAACATCTTCATCTCTGCTACCTCCAGCTCTGCCTCCTGTCTTTTCCTCAGTGGCACTGTCTCTAGACCAAACAGCATCGCTGGTCTCACCACAGTTTTGTACACCTTTCCTTTCATTTTAGCTGAAACTCTTCTATCACACAGCACACCTGACACTTTTCTCCACCCGTTCCAGCCTGCCTGCACACGCTTCTTCACCTCTTTTCCACACTCTCCATTGCCCTGGACTGTTGACCCTAAGTACTTAAAATCCTCCACCTTCTTTATCTCTTCTCCCGGTAACCTCACTCTTCCACTTTGGTCCCTCTCATTCACACACATGTACTCTGTCTTGCTGCGGCTAACCTTCATTCCTCTCCTTTCCAGGGCAAATCTCCACCTCTCAAGCTTCTCCTCCACCTGTTCCCTGCTCTCACTACATATCACAATGTCATCTGCAAACATCATAGTCCATGGAGATTCCTGTCTAACCTCGTCTGTCAGTCTGTCCATCACCATAGCAAACAAGAAGGGGCTTAGAGCTGATCCCTGATGCAGTCCCACCTCCACCTTGAACTCCTCTGTCACACGTACAGCACACCTAACCACTGTCTTACAGTCCACATACATGTCCTGCACCACTCTAACATACTTCTCTGTCACTCCAGACTTCCTCATACAGTACCACAGTTCCTCTCTGGGCACCCTGTCATACGCTTTCTCCAGATCTACAAAGACACAATGCAGCTCCCTCTGACCTTCCCTGTACTTCTCTATCAACATCCTCAAAGCAAATACTGCATCTGTGGTACTCTTTTTTGGCATGAAGCCATACTGCTGCTCACAAATGCTCACTTTTGCCCTTAGTCTAGCTTCTCTTTCCCATAGCTTCATTGTATGGCTCATCAGCTTTATTCCTCTGTAGTTGCCACAGTTCTGCACATCTCCCTTGTTCTTAAAAATGGGCACCAGCACACTTCTCCTCCATTCCTCAGGCATCTTCTCACTATCTAAGATCCTGTTAAACAACCCAGTCAGAAACTCTACTGCCGCCTCTCCTAGGCACTTCCATACCTCCACAGGTATATCATCAGGACCAAGTGCCTTTCCACTCTTCATCCTCTTCAGTGCCTTCCTCACTTCATCTTTACTAATCTTTGCTGTTTCCTGATCCACAACAGCCACATCTTCTACTCTTCGTTCTCTCTCATTTTCCTCATTCATCAACTCTTCAAAGTACTCTTTCCATCTTCCCATCACACTGCTGGCACCTGTCAATACATTTCCATCTCTATCCTTAATCACCCTAACCTGCTGCGCGTCCTTCCCATCTCTGTCTCTCTGCCTTGCCAATCTGTATAGATCAGTCTCTCCCTCCTTACTGTCCAACCTAACATACAAGTCATCATAAGCCCCTTGTTTGGCCTTTGCCACCTCTACTTTCACCTTACGCTGCATCTCCCTGTACTCCTGTCTACTCTCTTCAGTCCTCTCAGTGTCCCACTTCTTCTTAGCTAATCTCTTTTTCTGTATACACTCCTGCACCTCCTCATTCCACCACCAAGTCTCCTTATCTACTTTCCTTCCAGATGACACACCAAGTACTCTCCTCCCTGTCTCCCTGATCACATTAGCTGTAGTTGTCCAGTCATCTGGAAGCACCTCCTGACCTCCCAGAGCCTGCCTCAACTCCTTCCTAAAAGTCATGCAACACTCTTTTTTTTTTTATCTTCCACCATTTCGTCCTCTGCTCTGCCATTGTCCTCTTCGTCTTCCTCACCACCAAGGTCATCCTACACACCAGCATTCTATGCTGTCTGGCTACACTCTCACCAACCACTACTTTGCAGTCACTGATCTCCTTCAGATTACACCGTCTACACAAGATGTAGTCTATCTGTGTGCTCCTACCTCCACTCTTATACGTCACCCTGTGCTCCTGCCTCTTCTGGAAGAAAGTATTCACTACAGCCATTTCCATCCTTTTTGCAAAATCAACCACCATCTGTCCTTCTGCGTTCCTCTCCTGGATACCGAATCTGCCCATCGCTTCCTCATCGCCTCTGTTTCCTGCACCAACATGTCCATTGAAGTCTGCACCAATGACAACTCTCTCATCTCTAGGGATGCTCTGTATGGCTTCATCAAGGTCCGACCAGAATTTCTCCTTCTCCTCCAGCTCACAGCCTACCTGTGGAGCATACCCACTAACCACATTGAACATTACACCTTCGATTTCTAGCTTCAGACTCATCACTCTATCCGACACTCTTTTTACCTCCAGGACATTCCTAACAAGCTCCTCTTTCAAGATAACTCCTACTCCGTTTCTCTTCCTATCTACACCATGGTAGAACAACTTGAACCCTGCTCCCAAACTTCTAGCCTTGCTACCTTTCCACCTGGTCTCCTGGACACACAGTATGTCTACCTTCCTCCTCTGCATCATGTCAACTAACTCTCTACCCTTTCCTGTCATGGTTCCAACATTCAAAGTCCCTACTCTCAGTCCTAGCCTCTTGGCATTCCTCTTCTCTCTCTTCCTACGAACACACCTTCCTCCTCTCCTTCTTCTACCAACAGTAGTCCAATTTCCACCGGCACCCTGTAGGTGAACAGCACCGATGGCGGTCGTTGTTAACCCGGGCCTCGACCGATCCGGTATGGGATTCATAGATTTGATTCGCATGTTTGATTTGGCAAAAGTTTTACGTCGGATGCCCTTCCTGACACAACCCTCTGTATTTATCCGGGCTTGGGACCGGCACAATAAGACACTGGCTTGTGTCCCCTTGCGGCTACATTAAACGTTATAAGTGTAAGTGCCTACCGTTATCTTCTTTTTGCAGTGAGTTGCTGTAATTGAGATGAGGCTACTTTAAAGATTTCAAGGAACATATTAAATCCTAAAGGGCTTCTAAACATTGTAATAGTTAAGTTCATCTTGGCTTCTTTTAGACACCAAACTGTTTTGTTATATCATCATTCTTACTAACTACACCCAACTCTAAGTAGTTGTGTTTGACCTTATCTATTTTTGGTAATTTAACCAGATAAACAGTCTAAATGGTCGTGTTAATGGGGTTCTGCTGTAGCTACTATTTGTCTCAGGGTGAATATCACAACAATAGAAGACCCTGCATCCTGGAGCGACAGCAGAACAGCTGTGCTGACGTCATCAGAAGCACAGCGAAACAAGAATGCAATTACGGGAAGTGAAATACCCCCTCTGGTGAGGGCTCCAGTCACATGACTTGGACCCCAATGACATTGTTTGGGTTTAGACTGTGTTGTTTCAGGTGTCAAGTCTAATGACTTAAAAAAATGTAGCTTGACACCAGTCTCTCCTGACTTCAATGGATCTTAGATTTCTGAGTGTTAATGTGAAGAGTTTCACCAACACTAAAGGTTAACAATTGTTGTATCAAAAGCATATGACAAAATACTTCTTGCTATATGACACAAAACAAGTGCCCCTGATGCACTGGTTCAATCAGAGAATAACTTTCTCATCGGAGGTGGATTGACTGCATACTGGTCTTCATCAGGGTCAAACAATTTACCATAGCAAGTTGATTGAATACCAGCTTCAATCATGCTTAAGAATCCACATTCAACCACATCCAGCTTCCTCATTGCACTTCACCTGTTTTGTGAATGAAATTCTCTCGTGATTAAAATGTTTCACCTGTCTGAATGTGGCACTGTTTCAACACGATGAAGACCAGTGTGCATTCAATGCATGTTAATCTGCTTCAGCTCTTTTGGAAATTCAGGCCCCTTTTTGGTGACATCAATAAATACAATGTCAACGAACTTCACTTTTCCTACAATAGTTAAATCAACCCAACAGCAGCCAGTCACAATGCAGAGTAGTGGAGAAAGGTGTGTTTGTGTGAGCAGAACAGCCATCCCAAAAGGCCTGAAACACAAAGTTTAGGTTTTGGGACTTGACTCGGATCCTCGTATTAGCCAAAACCTAAGACTAACTTGTGACTTGCAAAAAAATGGCTTTACTCCACCTAATGTGCACGATAATTAAAGTGGCTGGGATCTGTTGATTCATCTGTGAATGTCTAAATTTCACGCCTTTACATCCAAAACGTTTACTTTGCTTTCTGTCATTTATATATATTTTATTTTATATTTACAGAAATAAGTACTAGATCTGATGATAAAAATAAAAATGGTGGTGGCTACAATCTCTGATCTGATGAACAGTGAAAAACTTTCTCATCTTCAACAAAGTACAAACACAGTTTTGTCTTTGGTCTTGTTTCCAGAGTCTTTAATCTGTAATCAAACCAAACTGCTGACTCTTCAGATGTTCACTGAGTTCAGACTCACAGCAGGGATAGAAAAATAACATCTGGAATAATAAAAGTACAACAGCAGGATCCAGTTTTTAAAACATGATCGTTTTAATTCTGCAGGTTTCTGTTCTGAACCTAAAAACTGAGGATACTGCAGGATAAGCAGAGGATAATTCACACAGAAAACATTTTAAATGATTAATCAGACGTGTTCTTTTTACTCTACCACAAGAAAATCAGTTAAACATTTAGAAATAAAACAAAAAGAATTGAAATTGAAATTAAATTTTAGCAACATGAAAATTAGGATGGAAAGTGAAACTCGTAATAATAATAATAATACGATTCGAAAATTAGTCAAACTACAAAATATGGAGCATTTTTAAAATATTAAAATGTTTCAAGATTTCAGAATCAACTGATTATCCCTAGTAGGAGAATAAAAAGATACATAATATAATATAATATAATATTAGTATAATATAATATAATATATAGTTCTGCGAAATTATCCTCCTTTATTCAGTCTATGAAGCACTGACGTTGTACTTTCTTCCATCAGTTTGAACTCACAGTTAATCTGTGAAATCTCACTACAGTATATTTAGACAGGATCAACTGAACCTGGTTTGACTTCTCATCACATCTAAACTCTGCAGAGTTATGACAGTGAACTGCTGCAGGCTTATTATTGCATGAAAGGTGCTGACCTGTTGTAAAACCTGTCTGACGTCTTTCAACCTTCATGCTTCATTTCTTCAGATCAGAACATCAATTTGCTTTATCAGTTCCATTTGTTTCCATGCAGCTCTGATGTCCAGCAGACCTGCTGTCAGATGTTTCCTCCATCAGTTTTTGGTCCCGAGATGATCCAAACAGGCTGAATCTACATGAAGGTTTCACACTGTAACCTTAGTTCCATGAGTGGAGCTCAGAGGCTCTACAGTGTTAAACTACACGCCAGTCTTCAGGTGGAACAGCTAATCAGAACAAAGTTTCGATTCAACTGAAGTTATGTTAGAATAGTCAAGAGAATCCATTTAAGAACTGTTTCTAGTGTTTTCCATTGTGTTTCTACTGTGATTCAATTGTGTGAACTCTTCAAGGTAACTTAGCGAAAACTTTAATGCACTTCTGTTGTAGTTTATGGAGTGCTGTTTCTGTCACTGCATTTTCGTTATCCCACAGACAATTAGGTAACTGTAACTGACTCAAAAAACTGCCTTAACACTGGAGTCAACCAGCTGAGTTAACTGTATTGATTCAGCTAATTTATCTAGCAATGTTTAAAATCAGGTGGCTGAGCAAACACTGCTTGAGAACAGCTAGTTTAGCCAGATCTTACACAAGTCCAGCTAATTTAGCTAATACTGTATTAAGTCCAGCACTACTTTGGTCCAGCTGGCCTGCTGTCAGATTTTTCTTCCATCAGTTTGAACTCACAGTTAATCTGTGAAATCTCACTACAGTATATTTAGACAGGATCAACTGAACCTGGTTTGACTTCTCATCACATCTAAACTCTGCAGAGTTATGACAGTGAACTGCTGCAGGCTTATTATTGCATGAAAGGTGCTGACCTGTTGTAAAACCTGTCTGACGTCTTTCAACCTTCATGCTTCATTTCTTCAGATCAGAACATCAATTTGCTTTATCAGTTCCATTTGTTTCCATGCAGCTCTGATGTCCAGCAGACCTGCTGTCAGATGTTTCCTCCATCAGTTTTGGTCCCGAGATGATCCAAACAGGCTGAATCTACATGAAGGTTTCACACTGTAACCTTAGTTCCATGAGTGGAGCTCAGAGGCTCTACAGTGTTAAACTACACGCCAGTCTTCAGGTGGAACAGCTAATCAGAACAAAGTTTCGATTCAACTGAAGTTATGTTAGAATAGTCAAGAGAATCCATTTAAGAACTGTTTCTAGTGTTTTCCATTGTGTTTCTACTGTGATTCAATTGTGTGAACTCTTCAAGGTAACTTAGCGAAAACTTTAATGCACTTCTGTTGTAGTTTATGGAGTGCTGTTTCTGTCACTGCATTTTCGTTATCCCACAGACAATTAGGTAACTGTAACTGACTCAAAAAACTGCCTTAACACTGGAGTCAACCAGCTGAGTTAACTGTATTGATTCAGCTAATTTATCTAGCAATGTTTAAAATCAGGTGGCTGAGCAAACACTGCTTGAGAACAGCTAGTTTAGCCAGATCTTACACAAGTCCAGCTAATTTAGCTAATACTGTATTAAGTCCAGCACTACTTTGGTCCAGCTGGCCTGCTGAGGCCAGAATGTGTTTATTAGCTGCATATCAGGTGTCTAACCCAGAACTTTCTGGTAAACAATAGCTAACAAGAAGCTAGTTAGCTTGTTATCAGTGAAGATTTTCACACATCTGAAACACAATATTCATCTGTCACCATCGAAACTATCACCATCTCAATCTCTGAAGCAGCACAGTGGCACTCTGGGAGGGTGGGACGGTTCAGAGTCAGTTGACAGCTGGGTTCTGCTCTGATTGGCTGACAGCAGCCAGAGGCTGGTGAGTTGGGCAGTGAAGCCAATATGCCTCAGTCAGTAAGCTGCTGGTTCCAAACCCTGAATCCCTCTGAATCCTCCTGACTGACACGACCCTGATGAGTGTCAGCTGCTGGATTCTGGAGGCCTGCGGACACTAAACGAGACTGAAATGTTAACATTGTTGCTCTGATGAGATAAAAAGACTCTCTCAAGATATTAATGATGCAATATACTTTTATAGACTTTGGTAAATAGAATGATTTACAACTTTAGAAATAAAATACAGAGTTAGGAAACCATGTACACCTGGGGTAAACTCTGTTTACCTGGGAGAAACCCTGTACACCTGGTGTAAAACTTGTGTACTCAATGTTATCTCTGAATGCCTGGGTGAAACTTTGTTGCTTTGTGACTCACCAGCTGCTGTTAGGACCAGAGGATAAAGGCCAAAGAGAAGAACAGAAACAGAAACAGAAACTGAAAGAAAACACAGAGAATGGTGGCGAGTCAGCAGAAAGTCACAGGAGCTTACATACTGCTAGGTATTACAGTGTACACGTGTGGCAATGGTGAAGAAATGAGCTCATGAAAGCTGGACTGTACATACTCTTTGTTTAATCCAAAACCAGAACTTATTCTGTTTCTGTTAGTCCATACCTTCTCCTCTAGCTCTTTAATCTGTCGTTTCTGGGCTTCTATAAACTCCTCCAGCTCCTTGTTCCTCTGTCAGACACACAAATCATGTTAATTACACAAAATGAAATATATTATCTTGTCAGTGAAAGGTTAAATGTCAGTTACTGGTTTGCCTGTTTATCATAGGTTTACCTGCTGTTTACATGTTTACCTGTTGTGTGAACTGCAGTATCTCCATCCTCTCTCTGAGGATCTGGGCGTCCCTCTCTCTCAGCTCGCACATCACAGTTCGTTTCCATTGGTCCATGGCTCTCCTCAGCCCCTCCCTTTCTTCCTCTGTCAGACATTCAGAGAGATGGCCCTCCTCAATCTTGAATCCCTCTATCCTGGATTCTTCCTCCTGCTGCAGAGCCTCAAACAACATGGCCTCCAGCTCCAGGATCCTCTGCATCAGAGACAGACATCTTAAAATAAGAAAATATTTTATCTAGTATAAATCTGTGCTGTAATATAACTGTGACTTAACTAATTAAATTTAAAAATAAAATACTGACCTGTTTCCAAAACCAAGATATACTCTTTATACATGGGGTAAACTCTGTATACCTCTGTAGAACCCTGTTTATGAAGGGTAAACCCAAAACTTTGCTGAACCTTGTGGTAAACCATGTAGCCCCCTTCTAATTTTGTTGCCCTGCAATAAATTGTGTTGTTTTCAATCTAACATGTATTTTGATTATTAAAAAAACAAAATAATGGCTCAGTTTGTCCATAGGCCATGTCAAAGCAGACATTTCAGCTAATGAATAACCTGATCTACACAGGGTGTACTATCACCTGGCACCGGGTGTTCTATTGGTCTGTGCATGTGTTTTGCCAGACACTCCTGAGTACATTCAGACAACATTTTATTTATTTTGTTTAGCTTTAGTGAGTCCATTCTGTGCCCTTGTACAAATGTAAACAACAACTTCATTAAGCAAGCACAAGCAGCTATTGCCCATAATCATTTGCTTCATGTGTCAATCTCTGCTGGTAGTTGTGTTTTTGTTGTGTAAGTCGGTTACACTGACCTTATGAGCCTGATCCATCGACTGCTTCCTGTAGTCCAGCTCTTCATCCAGGTAACCTTTCTGTTTACTGAATAGATCCTAAACAACAACAACAACAACCACAGAGGTCAGAGGTCATATTGTTACTGGGAGGTTCTGCTGCTGTTACACTTACTGTCACTAACTTATACTTGTAAGCAAACCAAAATCCCTCTGAGCCAAACAAAATCTGAAAATAAATGACAGATTCTCAATCAACTCATCGAACTTTTCAGAAACCTTGCATTGCTACGCAGCAACACAGTAGATGGTGTTGTTTGGTCATTTGGTGGCTCCTGTATTTCAATGTGTTGAACAAGAAAATATTCAACAACAAAGACTCATCATGCTCAGACATTTTTAACTCAGAAAGTTGCCAACTGATCTTATGTTTATGTAGATGTAAATGAAAAATAATGTACTGTAACCCTGGACCACTCAGGCCACATTTGTGGGTAATTTGACAAACACTGCAATCGCATCTCAGCAGGTGTAAAAGACATCTGTACAGTGTAATCACATTCTAAAGAACAATAAATGAATAAATAAATGATGTGCTTCTATGAAGTTTCTTCCCTTTAGCTGGGATGCGCCAAAGTCTACAGATAATGAAACTACTCATTAATTTTGAAATGGCACACTGTAAATATAAAGTTTTGTTGATAAGACAAATTTATCCACATACAGATCGTGCTAAAGAGGTAGAGTTGAAGGCATCAGAATGCAATCTCCTACAGAGAAGATAGATGGGTTTTTTGTGCTCTAAATTTTGGCTTTTACCTTCTCACTCTCAATGTCCAACATCTTCTGCTGCAGAGCCGACTTCGTCACTTCAATTGACTCCAACCACTGATCAGAAAGACAGACAGGCAGTGAGAAACAGAAAGGAATAGAGAGAGAGAATGACAGACAAGAGAGAGAGGCACCTAGTTAGCTAAGCAGGTTGTCCACTAATTGGAAGATTGGGAGTTCAATCTCCGGTTCCTCCAGTCCTCATGTCCAAGTATCCTTGGGCAAGACACTGAACCACTAACTAGCTTCAGTATGTGTGTATGTGTGTGTGTGTGTGTGTGTGTGTGTGTGTGTGTGTCTGTGAATGGATGAATGTGGCAGTAGAGTGAAGCACTTTGACTGGTTGAAATGACTAGAAAAGCGCTTTATAGGTCCAGTCCATTTAAAACAGGGTCAAAGGTGGAAACAGAGATCTGTAACAGAGTCAAATGTCAGCATAGGTCGGCAAATGGCTATAAGCACTGTGCGTTCAACTTTTTGCGTTACCTTCTCTGCCAAAGTGAGAACTGTCCTGGCATGGATAACAACAACCTGCTCCTCATTTGAAAGATTCTACAAGAATACATGAAAAAAACATGTGAATAACATAATAATTACAAGATAATATCAACATATTACAACACAACAATATAATAACATGTCAACATGTCAATAACATGTCAACAGCATCACTCTAACACAGTTGTTATTCTGCAGCTGGTCTTATTTTTATTTCTAGTTCCAAGATCAAACATCTGTCAGATTCAGTCAAATTCATCTGTCATGATGACGATCGACTGTTAGTTAATAATGATGCAGTCAACATGTCATCGTGTTAAACTAACATACATCAACATGTTTATGTAGTGAGTCAACAGCTGAATCAGAAATCAATACATCAAAAAATATAAACATATTAACAATGTTAGACAGATGAACGGTAGAGCAACATGTGGACTTCAGACTGATTTATGTTACACATGGATTTACTGCAGCGTATTTATGCTGAGACAGCAGACAATGTTAACATGTTACTATATACAAACATCTGACCCCAGTCATCTCCAACGGAATCGTATGATTCAGTGAAGCTGCTCTAAATTCTGCTCACAACTAAACTAAGAGATCTGTTAGTTCTGATGATAGAAGATGTAGTTCAGATCAGATTCGACACTTTTACATTGTATATGAAACTGTAACAGAAACATACATGTACAAAATAAATTCAACATACACTTACGGCGTTATCTCCAAGAATGTCCAGTTTCTTCATTAACTCACTGATCACAATGTCCTGTGGAACAAAATATAAATGAATGTGAAAACATGAATGAAATGAATAATTACACAGGTGCAAGCAGGTGGATTCATGTGTTTTCAGGTGTATTAACAAGTGTTCTGTGAGGTGAGATTAGTGGACTTTACAGCTTTCTTTGAGCTTAACTCAGGATTTCCAGTATCACGAAGCTTTTACTTTTAATCAAGGTAGATCACCATGCTAACCTTTACTAAAGGTTAAATTTAAGGAATAAGATCAGAATCTGTCAACAGCCCTACTTCCGACCAGTCAGATCACTGTAAAAACTTGGTCCTCTTTCCTAACAGAGCCCAACAGTTTGAAATAATAATAATAAAGGTTAATAAATATTTTTAAAGATCAGTGTAATTGTTTTGCTGTTCTAGGCTTTCCATGGATTCACTGGTTTTAAAACAGAGCTTCCAACAAAAAGAGGGAGAGTTTATCACAATAATTAAAAACATAATGAATATTATAGTTGCATTTTAATTGCACAAATTTTCTTTGATTCCTGTCAGGAATCAAAGAGCTTAGAATAAATTAAGACACTTTGGAAATGAAAACCAAACCCTCTTTTGCTTTCTACCAGAATAATAATCTACACAGTTTAAGATGTTTCTCAGGATTATTAATGCAACATTTCAGTCAGATTGACCTCATCAGACATGAACTACTTCTCTTCTCTCTGCTATGACAGCATAAACAGTCTGACATTACTGTCACTTTTTTATCTGCATCACAAATCACAATAGTGTCTCCATCATCAGACAAAAAAGTGAAAAAAAAAAGCTCTATACTAAAGACCCTTATACAATGTACAGAATATCATCAGCCTTCCATTGATATTTGGATTTGTTGTTTGTGATATTATAGTCAGTTATATGATCGTATTATTTACATTTCACCTTATTGATTGTTACCCTCTGCTGTCACTATCACCAAATTTTCCTGTGCATATCACCATTTTTCTCATATGATATAATTCATTTATTGTTGGGATGACGTTGTTCCTCATTAACAACACCTTCTGTCAAAGGAACATGCTTAGATCGTGTCTGGATTATTAAACCCAGCGTTATCACAACCAGTTGATGGCCAGTTTCATGATTTAGGTTATGCAGGACTGTTCAGCAAAGTGAAAAAAAACATAAAAGTGTGAGACTAAGTAGCTGGCGAGGTAGCTTAAGGTCTAACTCGTGGTTTTCGGGGTTATGACCGTAGTTCACTTAATACATTGTACATCTTATATCACCATGGTAACTTATCCTGCACACCTGACTTGGTCAAAAGCAGGTTTTGAATTAAGCTTCTAAATTATTTTTTTTTTGCTCCCAAGTCTGTTGGGAGTCTGTTGACTCCCAAGTCAGTCAGTGATTTTTGTTTTCCAGCTGTGCTTCCTACATTTGGCAGCTGCAGCTGTTGCTTTTCGCCTGGATAAAGTGTTTAAAAAACATCTTGGTATCTGTCAAAAATTGTAGTTAGTATAACATAAAAAAAAGAATATGTTGCTCTCCTGTCAGTAAAGTTGTCCATGTGCAACTGGAAATGCTGCAAAGTCCAACCCCACCCTGCTAATGTGAACTTGGGTTGACTTATCGAGTTGATAACCACCCTCGTGTCATCAGGCTCAGTGAAACCAGAGGGCTGTCTATCAAAAGTAAAATTAAGAATTCCCAGACAATGGAAAAAAGCAAAGTTTGACTTAGTCTGGTCAATTCTTTTTGGCTATCAATGTTTCATCAAGGCCAAGCCAGGACGAGTATTTGCTGCTATGTCAAACCAGGTGTAAGTAATTCCAAAACATGCACATCCACAGCTTCCTTCTAAAGGCATTGTGGGTTGATCACAGATTCACTGATGCTGAAACGGAGAAGACGCGTGCACCAAGCATCACACCACATATATCACAGTAATTTGACGCCAAGTCTTCGGTTGTCAAGTCATGTTTGTTTTGTATGAACAGAAAATTATACGATATACGATATTTCCTGAGAAACTGAACATTGAGTCACACTTCTACAGCAAAGTGTTAGTAAATGGTAAATGAACTACACTTACAAAGTGCTTCTCCTGTCTTATCAGCCACTCAAGGCATTTTAGACTACTGCCATATTCACCCATTCTCTCTCTCACACACACACACACACACACACACACACACACACACACACACACACACACACACAAAATCATACAGCGCTTTTTCTATTCATGTACAACTGTTAATGTGTGCAAATGACAAGTACACGCATTTTTAATGTATTGATAAAGTGTCATATTAGCAGTACAGGCCCCTGGTGTTTACAGTTGTACACAGTTGTATTTCGGTCTTACTCACAGTGACTCCCTCTGCCTCACAGTAGATCTGCAGGGGACTGAGGCCTTCTGGGAAATGGAGTTGCTGAAAGTTAATGGCAGGCGAACGTCTCTCCCTCTCCTAAACAGTAAACAGTGTTTCCATGGAAACACAGACAGAGTGTGGCAGTCAGTCTGAATGTTGTGACTTATTGTTGGTGTTTGTGTCTGTGTGTTTTATTTTGTCATTGTGGTTTATGTTTTTGTATCTGTCAATCTTACTGTTGTTAGTTGTTATTAATTTTGTTTATGTATGTCTTACTGAATGTTTAAATTTGTCTTTGTTTATATTATTATTATTCCCATGTGACTGATAATTGTAGTTGTTTTTGTCTGTTTTATTTTGTTATTGTTTATGTTGTTGTTTTTGTCTGTTTTGATTGTCTGTTTTGATGGAATGCTTTGATGGAATTTTTTGATCTTTTTATATAGGTCTGACTGGTTTAATTTGTTTTTGTTGTTGATGTAATTGTAGTTTGTGTGACGTGCTGTTGTAGTTGTAAATGTTGTTGTTATTTATGTCTGTGTTTTTTGTTTTTTTTTTTACCTCAAGCTCTAAGATCCTAAACTCCAGCAGCTCATTCTGATCTTTGATGTCTTGGATGTCATTTTTCAGTCGCAGTTCTTCAACTTCCATCTGCCTCACCTAAACAATATATATATAATATATATATATATATAATATAATATATATATATATATATATATATATTATATGGTTATTATATGGTTTTCCCAGCTTTAAACATTCATAAGAAATTCATAAGAAATGCAAATATCCCTTTACATAAGGGCAACTTGAATAATAGTGATTTATACAGCCAAGTATCAGCTGTCTAGCTTGCTAATTTAGCAAGCTAAGTTTGCAGAAACACAGACAGTAGTATTTTAGCTACATCAAAATGGGGAAATAACAAGCAACATGGCAAAGTCAGGTTGGAAAATATGGAATTCTGGAAGTCACATCTCTAGATATTGTAGATATAAGGTCAGAAAAACCACAAATATAAAGTTATATTATGTTTTTTAAAAAATTCATATGAAGAGCCTTTAACCCCTAAAGCCTCATGGTCCAGACTGTTTCAACCTGGAGCCAATATGTAACAAAGTTTCTCAAAGTCAGAGATAATAATATTGTTGTGAAGTAGAAGTCACACTTAATGATAACAATGTGTTGTCTGTGTTTAGTGCCAAACAAAGATTTGACAGATTTGAAAAAAAAGAAATCAAAGTACTTGACCTTCTCAACCAGCTCCTGATTCCTTTGATACAACGCCTGCTTCTCCTCCACCCACTTCACATCCTAAGACAGAGAGAGAGACAGCCACACAGACAGAGAGAGAGAGAGAGAGAGAGACAGCCACACAGACAGACAGGCAGACAGACAGCAATTTGAAATGGATCTATTTACAACTCAGACCTTTCACAGAACTGCTCTATTTTCTACAATCTATGTTCTACATCAGAAGTGTTCAGTCATGTTCCACAGAAAGCCAACCTTCTGTATAGATTAATTCCTCCCCTCTACCTGAGTAGTGAGCAGTGTCTCTGGTTCCCACTGTATTCGGATCTGACAAATGTCACATTGTCACCACATGTATGTCATAAACAGCAGAACAATCAACACAGTGATAGAAGATATACTCTGATTTAATTGATCTGACATTCTTCCACATTTTAAACACAGCTTCAAATGTTTTGCTCCAGTCATGATGGGACTTTAGTTGGATCACCTGATTTCTTTCAAAGTTCTTAGATGTTTAATCGAGTTTATCAAAAATTCTTCTCCTTTAAGATTAGCTCAGCTTTTATCCCATATTGTTGGACTTCAAATTTTGTTGATGCTGATTTGATGTCCTTCATTTTAAACCCTTTTTAGTTTAATCCTTGTTGTTTATGTGCTGTTTTGTAACTTTTATGATGGATTTTGTTCTGTTGTTAATGTCCTACACAGGGTTACCATGCAGAAAAGTGTCAGCTGCTCTGATTGGACCAGCCTGTGGAAGTAAATGAATTAATATTTAACAATATGTCGTTAGTCAAATTTAGATTGTTAGAGGTTCATTAGTGTTTCTGTTGGCACTTACAGCTGTAAAAAGATTCAATTAAAGTTAATAAAATGATCTCTTCCACTAGTAGCTGTTTGATTGACAGATGATCAGATTCAACACCACACCTGAAGCCTATGAGACACCAGGGGCCTGTATTATGAAGCAGGACCTGTGGTCACTGAGGAAATCTCAGGTCTAACCCTGGGTTTTAATGGGTATGACGGGGGTTCACATTCTAACGGGGTATATCACTATGGTAACTTATGCTGTACACCTAACAGATCAACACATATAAAAGCCATGCCTACTGGCCGATCAGTTGTCTTGGAAGAATGCATCCCAGTTAGTTGAATATCCTAAGGAATTTGGTGGGAAGATCATGAAAAGGGTTTCCTACAAGGGCAAAAGTTTTCAGAGACTGGCAAACCCGTTTGTCTTTTCCTACTGATTTTTAAAATGAGCGACTGTCATTACTGCAGAGACCACTCCTCAGCAGGAGCGGACTCCAGTGTAGGACCCCCTTCTGTCTTCTTCATATCATCTTTTTTCCTGTTGCCCGCAAATAATGACTCCAAGCTACGTAATTATGCTTTTGTCTATTGATCTTATCCTACAACAGAGACTGATGAACCACTTATAAGATATGAAAGGCCTACGTACCATGTTGAATTATGTTTTTATAACAAATTTTTAATTGCTCTAAAGTTTCTTTGATGGTGCTGATATCGCAGCTGAAACAATGACGCTAAAACTATCATAAGCACCATAGGAAGACACAGTATGAACAACACATTAATTTAAGGGAATACAAACATGTAATTTTAGTCAGATCTAATTGTGCCCTAATGACGGGGGCAGTGATATTATAAGCCTGTTATTCAACACATTCAAATAGATGTTGATTGTTTTCCAGCTGTTCTTCCTGCATTTAGGAGCTGCAGCTGTTGCATTTAAAAAAAATCTTAATATTTGTCAATATTTGTTCTTTGTCTGTAAAATATGCTGTTCCACTCCCAGTAGACTTGTCCAGGTTTGAGACTGGTAATATGGTGCAAACAGCGGCCCTTTTATGTGAAGGGGCTCATGAAAACCAGGGCTAACTCATGGAGTTAATAACCACCATCATATAACCCCTTAGTGTGATTACTGTTGTCAGGCTCAGTGAAGCCAAATAAAAAAATTAAAACATATCCTGGGTAGGTTGATCTTTTTTCATAGGCCTCAGACCTCAATCTGAAAGTCTGAAAGTTTCCCCACCTTTACCACTGTATAACGCAGCACTGCCAAACAGACGATGAAAAAGTGCAAACTGGGAGGAACTTGTAGAACTTGCAGCTTTGTATTCTGTAGCCTGTTGAAATGAGGCTTCAGGTGTGACACTGAATCTGATCAGCTGATCAGACAGCAGCAGGTGGAGGAGATGCTGTGGTCACCACAGGGCTGTGTTTCGCCTTTTATGGAACATGACTGGCCTCCCTGTTCTATGTTCTATATTTGTTCTACCTCTGTCTGGCTCTCATTGGTTTTCTGCTCCTCTGATCAGCATGAAGACGCACCCCTTTTCTCCAGGAGTCTACCCTGGAACCAATCAGAACGCAGATAATATTCTCATCTGGTCTATGGACGAGCTGTATCATTTGACCTTTTTGTTTACAGAGTCATCACCACCTGTCTCTATCTCCTGTCCTCCTGTTGTCTTGCCATCCTCTATCTCTCAGTTTGTGTTTTATTATTAATTAATTCATTACAACTGCTGGACATTTTAAAACTGAAATATTATTGTTTGTGTTTGAATATGTGTGTGTGTGTGTGTGTGTGTGTTTGGGGGGGGGGGGTTCTTGCATGTTTGCATCTGTGTGTTACCAGTCCTTGTTGTTTCAGTGCTGACTCCAAATCTGCAACTCTGGTTTGATATCGACTGATTTCAGTCAGCAGCTGTTCTCTGGTCTGAAACACAGGGAATAAAACCATCCACTTGTCAGGGCCTTGTTTCACTACGGGGTTTAGAGTCATCTCTCTGTTGCTGCCTTGCTAAGAGGTTTGATCACCTTGATCTCCTTCTCTGCGTCATAGTTTCCTCCGCTTGTCTCTGTCAACAGAGCATAAGCTCGTTGCAGTGCCTGATACTCCTGAGTCAGCTGACGGTAACGAAGTTCTGCCTCCTCACGCACACACACCTGAAACACACAAACAGCCAGCCATGTCAGGTAACCAGTCAGACATGTTACACCAGTCATAAAAACCAATCAGACCAGTCATGAAACCAATCAGATCAGTAACCGAACCAGTCATAAAAACAGTTGACCAGTAACAGAAGAAAAACATCTGAGCACCTCTGTATGTATTCTTACAGTCATTAGATCTGTTGATCAGCTCTCCATCATCCAAGGCTAACAGGTTTGACTGGTTCTGTTACTGGTCTGACAGGTATTTATCTGATTTATGGTCAAGTTTATCTACAGTTTGTGTTACACCACAAAGTTCCTAACTGTTTTCCAACAACAAACACAATCCAGTTTGGTTTTTGTTCCACATTCAAGTTTTCAAGGACCACATTTACCTCCAGGAATTGGTCCTACGGTTGGCATAGTACAGTAAGAACCTGAGATTATGGCTACATATTACGCTGCAGGTTATCAAATTCTTGCAGTGTTAAGGCTTTTATTTGATCCAGATTATAGCCTGGTCCTGGTGCTGGTTTCTGGGTACTGACTGACCAGGATCTAAACAGCTGAACTAAGATTAATGAGCAGCGTCTCTACTCTGCCCTGGAAACTGGAAGGAGTACACTGTATACTCACATGACCGTGTGTGTGTGACTGTGTGTGTGTGTGTGTGTGTGTGTGTGTGTGAATTGTGTGTCACCTCCTCTGGTTCTGTATCTGGAGTTCTGTCGGTGTGAAAAGACAAAGATGATCCATCAGAGTCCACCGACGCTTCTTCATCATAACCATAAAATGTCTCTATGACCTACACACACACACACACACACACACACACACACACACACACACACACACAAACAGTATTGGTTATTATTTTATGTAATTCAGCAGACCCACTAGATGGTGGTGCAATAACATAAGACATTGTTCATGTTTCTATATCACAGGCTGGAGGTTGTTTTCAGCTCAATCTGGTTTTCTGACTCCATATACCAGAGGACATAATGTAGTAAATGTTTTACCCCACAGTGGCTCAGATGAAGGCTTCAACACACCTGTAAATAACTTTAAGGGTCCACTAACAGAGCTCTTCTATTTCAGAGCCTTTAATTATGCCTGCTGTCAAATTTTCTTAACTCTAATTTGATAGCAGTAGTGGTAGTAGTGGTTTCTGTGGCAGGTGACCGTGACAGATGCTGTTTCCCAGAAACAAATAAAACCACATGTGAATAGACAAATACAAAGATAATTAAGTGTTTGTCCAGTCTCACCCTGCAAGCTCTGAAGGTTCGTTTTCTCCTAATTGGCTCCTGACGTCTGTATCTCAGTAACATGTCTCTCTCCTGCAGACACACATCATGATGAACAACACAAACATTACAACATTATTACAGCATCAGAGTTTGTCTGTTTTTGCTCTCGACCAGCTCCTAAGGGAAATGTTGGGCTTATAGGGAACAAAATGCTCAACAATGTTTACCAGCTGGTCTCTAACTGTATGTCTAAATAACACATTTTAAACCAATGGATCCTTATTAATTAACCCCATAGCACATACAGTAAAAGTACTAACAGTCGTTGTACTGTCAGTAGTAACTGTAGTGCTACTCAATACATACTGTAATATTCTTTACATAACCAGCTGTCTCCAGAGCCTAAAAACAAAGACATAGTTTTATTTTAAATTTAGCACTAAAACACTGTGTTAGTACTTTTACCTTAGACAAATTGTTTATGTGCTACTGTTGTTGCAATTTAACAGTGATATTAATAGTAATTGTAGCAGTAGCAGTAGTAGTACTTATACCAGAGTACCTTACACAGGTACTAGATGATTTGCTGCTGCTGTTGTTGGAATAATACCCGTAATATTAATAGTAATCGTAGTAGTAGTAATAGTAGTAGTAGTAGTAGTGGAGGTAGTAGTAGTATTTATACCCTAATACATTACTCAGACCATCAACGATGTGCTGTGTGCAGCTCAAAATATCAAATTTAAGGCCTGCTTGGCTGTAATAAAAACTTGGAGGTGACAAAATGTCCTGATCTGACAGTCAGATAACAGTTTGATTAAGTATCAGTAACCTAACAACTGTGTGATTTCCCAAAGTCTGACAGCCAAGCTCTTGATGTTATGTTGGATCCATCCCCATTTTTTGATGAGCACACTGAAGACATCACTAAACACTGCCATTTTTCACCTAGGTAATATAGCTTAAATTCATTTCTTTCAGTTCATGGCAGATGCTGAGACCTTAATTCACACCTATGTGTCATCCATACTGGATCATTGTATTGTTTTGTTTTCAGGCCCACCACATTCTCCTACTAGAAAGTCTTCAAATGGTCTCTAAGGATGCAGCTAGAATTAATGAACTAAAACCAGCACATTACACCAATTTTAGTTTCCCTTCATTGGCTCCCTATTCATGTCTGATCAGACTTTAGGGTGTTTCTAATGACATACAAAATTCTAAATGGGTAGGCCCCTCATCATAAAAAAACCTTACAGTCCTGGTTGAGATAACTGGCATCCCTGAATTTTAAGTACAGTATTTAGAATATCTTGAGAAATTAATGCAAATAAAACAATTTTGTATAATCAAAATATTTTACAAAAATGTCTGAGGTTACTGGAAAAAAAGAGAAAAAACAAAACCTGCACAATAGTGATATAATACAAACACAAAATGTATGCCAGACACAACTATTATTTAATTTTTAGTTGTAAAAACTTTGGCAACAATGACAACCTCTAAACATTTCTTGTAGCCTTCTAGAAGTTTCTTGTACCTGTCTGCTGATAGTTTCTTCTGCTCTTCCGTTGCTGTGTGTTCAAGTTGTTTTAATTTTGCAGGAGTCCTTTTTGCATTGACAGATCCAAAAAATTTCAAGGAGGTTTAGGTAATGACTCATTGCCAGCCAGTTTAAATCTGCCCATCTTTTCATTTTAAACCAGTCTTTTGAGCAGCTGCATGTTTGCATGGGGTTGTTATCTTGCTAAATGACCTAAGACCTTCAACCCTAAACTTGGTTTTCTGGCACCTTTTGCACTAAAATGACCAGGTAATCTTCCGATTTCATCCTTTGATACATTCAGTATCTCAAGTACCAGAGACGACAAAACAACCTCCCAGCCTGATAGAACGTCCACCATGTTCTGCTGTAGGTGGGGGGTTCTTTTCCTTATGGGCTTCATTTCAGCTCCTATAAACATTCCCGTAGAGCTCTACTTTGGTCTCATCTGTTAATAGAAGATTATCCCAGAAAGACTATGGCTTATCTAAGAGTGATTCTGCAAACATTAGTCTTGCCTTTTTGTTCCTTTCATTCATTTTGTGCCTTTCCTTGGCCTTTTCCCATGAGGGCATTCTTGGCTAAGTGTGCAACATCTCATCTGGGCTGAAACCACTAATTCAGATTGATCCAGACGAGCCTGAAGCTCTTTAGATATTTTGCTTTATGTTTGTTACACAATCTGCACCAATCTTCTCAGACTTCTCTCACTGAGTTTCTTCTTAGCGCCACGTCCAGGAAGCATCTCTACAGTTTATGACAGTGAGAGAAGTTTTATGAACTTTTGAAAGAAGGATTTCAAGATCTTTGGGCACTGACTTGTAGCCTTTGGAATTGTTCAGTGTTTTGATAATAGCATTTCTGATACTCTAAGACAGCTTTCTTGTCTTTGTCATTGTAAAAAAGAAACTGAAAACAATTAGCCCCTTTTTATGCAACAGAACCATCATTTATTCATTGGGTTATTCAGGTCATGTGAATGCTGAAAATTAAGCTCAGGTGAGTTTGTTTATTTTTTATTTTCTTTGATGTTTGATTTTTATTTGAGGTGAGTTTTTTATTTGAGGTGAGTTTGTTTATTTTTTATTTTCTTTGATGTTTGATTTTTATTTCACTATATGAAAGAATATTTGCTTGGTTGCAACTCTGGACAGTTAATAAAATATTCTGATTATACAATTCTGGTTAATTTGCATGTATTTCTGAAGATATCCTAAATTCTGTACTTAAAATTCAGGGGTGCCAAGGATTTCAACCAGGACGATGTGTTCAATCATGTGTTCTTTACTCTCATAATACAGGGTTCCTGTCTATCCCCTGAGTGAAAAAGAAGTCAGCAGGGCCTTTTCCTCCCATGTCCCCTCTTTCTGAAACAACCTCCCCAATGACATCCATCTGTTTGACTCCATTGAGGCCTTCAAATCCAATTTTCAGATTCATCTTTATGCCTCAACTTTTGTTTAGTCGTTTAATCACTATTTGATCCACTTTCTCCTGGAGTCCCAGCCTCTTGTTGTCTCTCTCTTCCTCTTTGTGTTTGTTTTCTTGCCCTTGACAAGGGAATCGTGCTTGGTTTTGCTTCCTGAATATTTATATATAAGGAAAGAGGGTGGCGTATGCTGTACTACGCAGATTGTTAAGCCCCTTGAGGCGATTTGTGATCTGTGATATTTGGCTGTATAAACAGAAATTGACCTGACCTTAATTGGCTGTTGTTGTGGCAGTATTAACAGTAGTATTAGCAGTAGTAGTAGAAGTGGTACGTGTATCTTAAGAAGACTGTCAATGACGTGCTATTGTTGTAGGAGTATTAGCAGTGGTAATGGTACTGTTGTACTTTTACCTTGGACAGGTCGTCGATGATGTGTTGTTGCTCCAGGACCTGTAATCGTAGAAACTCCATCTCTCTTTCTTCCTGGCTATAACCATGGTAACTGGTGGAGTGGCTGCGATCCAGGTCATTTAATGAACTCGGTCTCCTCTGTGGTTGACAACAAACACTGCTGTTACCATAGTAATACTGACAACTGATGGTTGTCATACTATCAGTGAATGTGAAAATGAGGAGGCTTCCTGTCTGAACTTTGCATATTTCTCGTTGTAGGTCTGTGTCATTGATTCTGGTGATTTAACCACATTAAATCATGATTCCCTTTACCGTCGCAGAGGCCACAGAGACAACAATTAGCATCACTCTGCTAGGATAAATTAGTTAGCTTTTAGCAGGATTTTTAACTACTGATTGGCTTCAGCATGCTGTTATTTTCCCAAAAAAACAACACATTCTTTGTTCTAATAATGTTTATTGAAGTTAAATGAATGATGATTGAGGATGTTAAAAAGTCTGATTCAGTCTGAATTATTTTGATCTGACATGTAGTAACTTACTTTTAGTAACTCTTTTTGGTTTTGTAGGACAGAGTACTATAGATCTTAATTTGATAATGTTATCTGTATTCCTCATTGCTTTCCATGACCAGTTTCAGAGTGAATTTAACTGGTCCCAGTCTGGAACATTACTAATGGTTTGACTGAGAGAGTACCAGCACTCCGATTGTTTGTCGTTGTGTTGACAGGGTCAGAGGTTACCATAGTTACCATTTCCAGGTTCTCTTGAGTGACAAAGCGAAGCTTGTTGTCGAGGCGACGCAAAGCAAGAGCGAGCTCCTCGTTTTTCCTGCTCAGACGTTTGTTTTTGTCAAGAAGAGGAAGAAACTGACTCTCTGCCTCTCGTAGACGCTTCAGCTACACAAAGTGAAGACAATAGAGAAAAAACAGAAAAAAATAACAAGACTGACATTAATGAAAACATAGAAAATAGAGAAAAAATTGAAATAATACAAATAATGACAATGATCAAAATAATGAAAATTCAGCAAAAACAGAGAATACAGAAAATACAGACAGATAACTGATGGATTTTTTTGTGTATTTGTGTGGTCTTTTACATCTATCCTCGGGACTGAGTTTGAGTTTTAGATTGTGTGAGGAAATTTCTGCATTATGAGAAAATATCTGCATTATGAGTAGATTTCTGCATTAGAGTGCAAGTCTTCATAATCTCAAAGTCTTCATTACCTCAAAGACGTGTATAAGGTTAGAATCCAGTTGAGATTATGGTAAGGGTTCGTGCTATGAAATGCATTATATCAAACAGGGTCCTCAGAAGTACAGAAATGCAACCCTATGTGTGCATATAATTTGTGTGTAATATGTGAGCATTGTATGCATGTGTATTAAATGTGTGTATCATACTTGTGTGTAATGTCTGTATATTAAATGTGTGTATTACGTGTACTACCAGTTCGTTGCGTTCTTCAGACAGCAGAGCATTTCGATCCTCCAGCTTCCTGACAACAGAACTGAGCTCAGCGATTTTTAACTGAAACCTCCGTGTGTCCCGGTCTTCCTGTGACTGTACACACACACATATGCACACAAACACACACATAAAAATAATCATATACCATACAGTGTGGGGAGTTATTTTAGGTTCCTGCAGTAACAGTGCAGAGGCTACATTTTATACTTTGTATAAACCGGATCAAACATTCATACATCTGACTGTCCTCTCCATATCAACAACAGCTGAGGCTCATGGGTATTGTAGTATTTAGACAGCAAGAAAGTGTAAATTATTTAAATTGTGGGTCAGGACATAAGCCTGTATGGTGGTTACAAAATCCAACAGAATTTCGGTGTACAGAATTAGGAATCAGCAGCTCCTCACACACCAGCTGAAAACTGTCTTGTGTCATATCGTTCAATGTCCATCATTGTATCAGGATTCACTGCTGTCAAATATCTATAGTGCTGATGCACGTCAACTCTGTAAAAAAGCAGAAACTTCATCACATGTGCTTCCTAGATCTAAAGATCCTGGCTACTGTAGGGCTAATGGCACCTGCTGTGCACTGGATTACTGTCAGTGTTTTGGCATCTGCTTACGAGTATCCACGGTATCTACAAATGCTTTAGGCACCTGTGTTTCTCTTTTTTACATTTGCCAGTGAAAATCCATGGTATTTGATGTCGTGCCATGGCTTCTGATGCAATGCCACAGCAGTCGTCACAGTTGGTGGCATCTGCCAGTGAGATAATAAGTGAGATAATATGCCTATGTTCACGGGGTTAGGGTTAAAGATAAATGTTGCAAAACAAGTCATCAACTCTAAAAGCAGAAGGTTCATCCTTCAGGATGTTTTCTCTGCAGGATGAAACTTCACCTGATTGATGAAGGTTTGAGTTTGGGTGTGGTCCTGTGTTTGATGATGTCATGATGACTCTGACAGAAGCAGAGCCTGAATTTGGATGTCATGAAGAATGTGGAGACCAGGTAACATGTAGTTAAACTGTAACATGATGTGAATGACTGGTGATTTAACATCATGCAGTACAAGCAGGAAGAGGTCTTACAATGTGAGGAGTAGTGTTAGGGGTGAAGCTAGGGGCATGACTGGGATGGTTTAGTCCCACCCTCTGTGCATCTCTCAGGGCTGCGATTTGCTGCTCGGCTGCCTGAGTCTGCAGCTGGAGGCGGTGAGCGTGTCCAGCCTGCAGCCCTAGGGCTTTATCCAAAACACTGACAGCTCTGTCCTTCAATTTTATCTCATCCATCTGCGTACAGACAGGTGAGAGATAGACAGGGAGACAAACAGGTTAGAGGTGGGGTTAGACAGGTAGACAGACATATAGAAAGACAGGTAGACAGGTAGGCAAGGTCCAGGGTAAGTCTGTCAGACGGATAAGGGGATGAAAAATGTCCTAAATAAAAAATTAAACACTGAACGTGAACTTACAGTGCAGGTAAATTATTCTGGCTTGTACCTGCTTTCTTTGCAAAAAAAAAGTAAACTCTCCAGGTGTACGACTGTCTACCTGAGTATCAGGTTCATATGTACTTTAATCTGAATGTAGTGAAGGTATTATTCAGTAATTTCTTTAGAAAAACAAAAAAAAACTACAACAGAATTTCTTATTATCTGTTCACATGGCAGAACCATAAGAAAGCTTAGAGGGGCTGATAATTAAAAAGAAGAAGAGGATGAGGGATGAGACATCAGATAAGTCTTCCCAGGTGTGAAATTTTGGACCCAATCCAAGTCAGACCCATGGTAAACCTACCTGAATCCAACATGCATGAATTGATTTTCAAATAGAGAGGCCAGATTAATCAAAACAGACCATATTAGAGAGAGAAAATCAGTTCCAGCAGCCGCATTATTATTTGATCATTTAACAAGTAGCCTTGGTGGAAAAGAGCAAGAATTTAATAATAATTTTCTTGGAATGAACGTAATAACAAAGAAACTAATCCTGAAAAGAATTCTTGTATATGTTTCAAAAACTTATTAATAGAAATTACATTAGCAAAGAACAACTCAATTTGTTTCTTCAAATCACAGTTCACATTTTCCCTTTCCCCCTATATACACATTGTCTTCTGTTATTAGGACATAGAAGTTATCAGAGCTGATAGCAGGTACAATCTGGTCCATTCAGATGCACTGGAATATCAGACATACTGATAAATAGGCAGTAGATCATATTTGTAGATCAACTTGTGAAGACCTTTAGTACTGGACAAAGCTGTGTATCATGCTTTAGGTTGTTCGAATGTGACGGCATACACAATCTTGTTGGTCTTTTTCATTCCCATCACTATTCAGTAATGTCTTTCTCTCCAAAATTACCTTAATGATACACTAGATCCAACATAGGCGGACTCTGGTCCAAATATGTATTGAACTACAACTGAATCTGGACACTTCAAAAAATTTCAATCTACTCAGACCACTTGCAAGGTTCAGAATAATATCATGTCACCTCACTTGTAATATTTTAAGCTGCATTTAGCAAGTTTGTTGTCCGAAGTGTGAGCTCGAGGTGAAAATATGAAAACTCAGGTTGAATGAATACAGTGAAAAAGTCACAGTGTGGCAAACCCATGGCCACTTACATCAGTGGTTTTGCTTGACTATCACATCTTTTGTGCCCAAACTTAAGGACTTGGTAACATATCAAAAGTCTTCTTCCACATCTCCCATCAGAACAGACATGTGTTTTGTGGATATAGTTCTAGTAGTTAAATGAGGAAATAGAAATTTTGCAAGTGGACCTTAATTTGTATTTGATAAAGATCTAGATAAAATGTGTCTCTGTGTTTTCATGATAGTAAGCTAAGTTCTTCAGTGTCAGTAGAGATAATTCCACTGAATAATAATTCTACCGATGGATTTAGTGTGAAACCAACTAGTTAGTGTTAGTGTTGACATTATGCTCAAACTAAGAATCAGATTTGCACTTAGATTTACATAATAGTTGAACCACTAATTACTTAAAATTATACACACACACACACACACACACACACACACACACACACACACACACACACATTATATATATACATATATATATATGAGCACTTTCACAGAACTTTCACAAGTTCTGTGAAACTGCACTGAAGTCAGTCTGTTCAGTCTGTAAATATAGAGTATGTTCTGTGTGTCAGGCTGTTTTTGTTGTACCAGTCCGTGTTTGACTCTCAGTGTCTTTTTTGTATTGTATCAGTCTGTGAAGTGCATTCATTGTTTGTTTTCTCATGTGTCCATGTAAATAATAATGTATTCATCAGTGAAGGCCATCAGTGGAAATTTGTAGAAATTCCATTTTTGTTTTTATGTTTATTAAAATGTTTTTTTTTTATTTGTTGTGCTGTGGTATGTTTGGTATACAGCATTCTTGACTACGAGTCCACAGTCTCTGTTTTAACAGTTATTGATTTTAACTCTTTGTGTTCTCTTTACATTGGCACTTCTTGCTCAGGAATCCACAAACCTTACTGCTATGAGGTTTGATTATAATATTTATAAAATCTGTTAAGATGTTCCCTTTCTGACCTTTTAAAAACAAATTTTAGCACAGTATTGAAGTAGTAACTCTTTACTTTGACACAAGCTGGAGACCAAACTCTGATGTTTTTCATCACTTTTACTCTAGAGCGGTTGAACCACGTGTTTCAGCGCAGATGAATTCAGGATTAGGGGGGCTAGTTCTGTTTAAAAGTCCTGTGAACCTCAATCACAGACATACAACAGGTGGAAATGTATGTATTTAACCAAGATTTATAGCAGGAGACCCCAAACTGAAGTAATGTATTCAGTTTTCATGTCTTCAGGTCATTTTCGGAAATATATGATCAGTTTAATAACAGGGGTAATAATCACAAACTATCTTATCTTTTACTTTTTTAATCACCAAACATCAGTCTTCCAAAGAGAGTTAGAACTTTGGTCCAGAACAGAACAGAGCCACTGGAGGGTAAAATATCTGAGATAATCATTCAGTTTCATCATGACAAAATCTGGTAGATCAACACTATGTAAATGAAGTCATTGTTTTGTTGCCAAAATTTGTATAGTTCAAATTAAAATGTTTTAATATGTAAGTCTAAAGTTGTTTTGAATATCATTTTGTGGATTGGAACTCAAGGCAGAGGTGTGTCAGAAATGTGTTCCCAGTTATTTTGGACTTTGCACGGCCTCTCCAACAGACCTTTATACTTTTGAAAAACCAAAGATACATGTCTTTTTTGTTTTTTTTTCTTTTCACAGCGGTTGTATTTTTTAAGGTAAGGTCAACATATCATTTGTTTCAAAGTATGTTACAATTACCACTTGGAGTCCTCCTAAATGTAATAACTGTTTCAGTTATTATAAAAATGGCTCTGAAAATGGCTTTATGCATTTATTGCAGCTGTGAATCATGGAATATGCACCCAGAGCTATGTCACACAAAGGGCATTTTTGCCTAGAGTATTATGACTTGATCAGTGCTAAAAAATCTGTTGTTTTATGAAATATATTATTGGATTGTTTTGAGTTTATGACTCTGCCAGTTGGGAGCAAGTTTTATCCTTAAGATGTTTAGTGATTACAGACCTAAGTTTATAAAACATTTGCATCAAATAAGGAAAATTCATGTATGTGTGATGGAGCCTCGTACCAGTCGGCGGATCTCCCTCTCACAGTCTCTCTTGGTTCTGTTCAGCTCCTCCTGATGCTGGTGATGAGCTGATCGCAGTTCAGCTGCTCTGGCCTGGCAGGCCTGCTGAGCTGATGTCAGAGCCTCGTCAGCATACCTCTTTGCTCCACGCAGCTCCTGAACCTCCTGCTGGAGGCGACAACGCTCCACCTCCCAGCTCCTTCTCGCCTCCTCCACCTCTACCAGCAGAGCGCTTCTCACCTGAAGAACAATACAACATGTTACATTTCCTGTCACACCTGAGGAAGAGTTAGAATATCCTCCATTCTGCCTAGAGTCAATGTGGTTTGGGGGGTTACGTATCCCTTGCAATCTGTGTTTTCAGAGGCAAAAGCTCCTAATAAGGTTACCTAAGGCATCTTGGTCCAAGGAAGAGGACCAAGAGGGACCAACAGCAATATGAGAACTCTTACCGAGCAGTATTGTCAGATTCAAGCCATCTCTCCAGATTTAGAAAGAAGAACCCCCCTCCTGGAGCCAGGTCTAAAAAAGTCACGTGGAAAATGGAACAGCCTGATCTGAGCCAGAAAAGTCTTTTATTATGAGACTTACTTGCAAGTGATTGATTTTAAATAAAAACACTGTTCAAGCATAAAATAGTTCACAAATCTATCTGATACTAGAACACCTGAGGTCAAAAGACAATGATCGACTCTGTGATCAAATTATCAGATCTGCAGATGTATCTATTAGACACTCAGTAGTCGCTGTCACAAGTAGTGAGGGTGAACTGGGAATATCTGACCCTGGGCCCTGCCTGCAATGTCTTTAGTTTCCACCACTGGAGGAATATTTCCTACATCCTTGGGACACTGAGAACAAGAGATTAGAGTGGACCACATTCAAAGCCGCCATAGCAGAAGATGTGGCCAGAGAGGTTTTAGTGACTGTTGTGGCAGCAAACTAAGACCCAAAGGAGGCCAAGGGCTCATGATGCATCAGACAGGTATCTTAGGATTGGGATCACAGGCATAAACTCTGATTTGAACAAAGTCTGGACCTTAAACTTGGTAAATGCTAATGGGTTTCAAACTGGTATTGGATCACTGAAACAGCTGTTTTCTTGCAGGGTCATAGGAGTTTGTCTATCCAGTCTAAATGTGTTTAGTAAACTTGGATAGGGCTTATGACCGTGCCCCCGGGGTATTTTGTGGGCAGCACAGTGGGAGTCTGGGGTACCCGGGCCACTACTCAACAGGAAGACAAACAGATATTTACTAGGTGTTGGAGTTCACCAGGGCTTGTTTCTGTCACAGATTCAGTCTGTGGTCTTTATCACCACAAACTGAATCTGGTCTTCATCTGTAGCAGTCAATGTGTGAAGAGTGTCTGTATGAAGACCTCAGAATTGTATAATTGCTCTTTGCAGATGATGAGGTTCTGATGGTTTTATCAGACTGAGACTTCCTTTGAGCACTGTGACAACTTACTGTTGACAGTGAAGTAGAAGGATGAGAGTCAGCACCTTTCAGTCTGGGGTCATGGTACTTTGCTGGAAATAGAGTACCAATCAGTGTATTGTTCTGTTCAAACTGGAGGGGAATCAATGCCCCAAGTGGAAGAGTTAAAGTATTTTAGTGTATAATTCACCTGTGAGAGTCAGATAAACAGGTGGGCTTGTGATCAATAGTAATGTTGACTCTGTATAAGACTTTGGTGGTTCAGAGAGAGCTGATCCAGAAAGTGAAGTTCTGGATTCACCAGTAGAATCCAGTGATCCTGGTCTCTGAGTAGTGACTGAAATAATCAGATGTTGCATCCAAGCAGGTGAAATGAGTTTCCTTGTCAGAGGGTCTCGACTCAGCGTTAGAGATAGGGTGAGGGGTTTAGAGATTCAGAGGTTCATAAATATTTGCACGCCGACACAACTTTTGCAATTTTGCCACTGTACACAACCACAACAGATTTGAAAAAATTTGGGTTACAGAAAAATATTACATTAATTGTTTAGGAATCACAGCCATTTTTATATGTAATCCTCCATTTTCAGGGGCTCAGAAGTAATTAGACAAACCAACATAATGCTAAATATAAGGATTATTTTTAATACCTATATCAAAATCCTTTGTAGTCAATGACCGCTGGAGGCCTGGAACCCATTGAAATCACCAAATGCTGAGTTTCCTCCCATGAGATGCTTTGCAAGGCCTTTACTGCAACCGCCTTCAGTTGCTGCTTCTTTGTGGGTCTTTTTGTAACCAGTTTTGTCGACAGTGAGTGAAAAAAATGCACAATTGAGGTAAAGTGAATTGAAGAATATTACATTTTCTTTGCCTTGAGATGCTCTTGGGTGCTTTTGCAGTCAGAATCAGAATTTCTTTATTGTCATCCTACAGAGTACAATGGAATTCGATGGCATGTCTAGTGGTGCATTTCACACAACAGAGAGAAAAAAACAAGTTAAAACTAGGCTAGTATAAAACGCTAAATATAAAAGAAATCTGTACATCTATACATATATGTTCCATAGTAGGCAGTAGGATGTAAATTGGGGGAAGGGAAAAACAGTGCAACAAGAATTATTCGTACCTGAGATATTGCACATTACTCAGGTGCAGTGGTCATAAGTAATATAAATATTTGAGCAGTACAGGGAGTCATCTGTACATTTGATTTCAATGTGTTGAATATATGTATACATTTAAAGTATAGAGTACATATAAACATGTAACTGTAGATACTGTAGTGCTAATAGCTACATGATCCAATATTGACAGTTTTCAGTTCATGTATGACTGGGGTAGAGGCTGTTTTTGAGTTTGTTTTTCCTTTGTGGTGGACCTGAAGCATTTGCCAGAGGGTAGCAGTACAAACAGATGATGTCTAGGGTGAAAGGGTTCTTTCAGAATGTTGGCTGCTCTTCAGAGGCAGCAGGAGCTGAAAATACCCTCTAGGGAGGGCAGTATACAGCCAGTGATCTTCTGGGTACTGTTGATGACCCTCTGAAGGTTCTCCTATCTGCTGAGCAGCTAGTAAACCAAGCACAGATCGAGTATGCCAACACACTCTCAGCAGTTTTGGAAGGACACCAGCAGCTTTTCCTCCAGTTGTTTTTCCTAAGGATCCTCAGGATCCTCAGTGGACTCGCCTTTGGGCCTTCATCCATGATTTTGGTGACCAGTCAGCTCAGAACGATTTTGTTAAAGGCAGAGCTGTGCATCCTCACATAGCTCCCCTGATGTTCAAGGTGGGTCAGTGCTGTGTGAAAGACTGTGGCGATGGCATACTCTCAAGACACTTCATAATAAGCAGGGTGAGTGCAACCAGATGGTAGTTGTTGAGGACACTGATGACAGTATTTTTTAGTAGGGGGATGATGTGGCAGACTTCAGGCAAAGTGTGATAGTGGATGTGGACACGGACAATTTTGAAGATTTTTGTAAGACTGTGCAGCTGGACTGCATATTCTTTCAGGATCCTTCCCGTCACACTATCAGGGCCAGCAGCTTTCCAGGGGTTCACCGCTTTGGGCACACACCTCACATCATGCTCCTGCACAGTAAGGAGGTGGCTGTTGCTAGAAGGTGGTGAGGGTGTTGTTACTGCACCTGCTGAATTCACCTTAAACCAAACAAAGAAACAGTTAAGTTCTTTTGCCAGTGAGGTATCACAGTTGTCAGACTTGCTTTTGCTGTTTTTGTAGTTGGTTATCTGTTGGATGCCCTGCTAAGCCCGCCATGGGTCGTTGTTGTTGAAGTGCTCCTCAATCTTTGTCTTGTGAGTCACTTTAGCATCCCTGATGCCTCTCTTCAGGTCGGCTCTTGCTGTGCTGTATGGGGCTCTGTCACTGGAGCTGAAGGTGGTGTTGCAGCCCTTGAGGAGAGTTTGGACTTCTGCAGTTTTGTGTGTAGGAGAGAACAGTGGTAGTGTACTCCTCCAAATCCTGATCCTTGAAAATTTCCCTGTTAGTCATTTCAAAATATTTACTGCAGCCATGAGGAGGCTCCTTCAGGCCATGTTTTGACAGTCTTTAAAGTGGATTGGTCTTCTCTCCTGAGGGGGGTGTATGCTGGGATTAGGAGTATGGATAGATGGTCTGACTGGCCTATGTGTGGAAGTGGCCTGGACCTAATACCATATTTAGTATTTGACTAGGCCTCGTCTAATGTGTTGTCCTCCCTGGTAGCACACTTTTAATGTAGTACCAATTTTGGGTTTAACACAAATTGTCTTTAAATCTGCATGATCAAAATCACAAGCTATGATATGGGCTGCTAAGGGTTGGCTGCTTTGTTGTGCCTTGATGGTGCTGCGCATGTAGCCCAGGCTATGCTAGTGCTAGCATCTGGTGGAATGTAAACAGCTGTTACTATGACTACGGTAAACTCCAGAAGAACAGTGACTGTCTATGACTTTGGTACTAATGCATCAGTTGTTCTGAACATGAATGCATAATGCCCCCCCCTTTGCTCTTACTGGAATCTTTTCCTTTCTTCCCAGGAAAATGCTGTTTGGCCTGCTAGCTCAATGGCTCCATGCAACAGTCCTCGAAGAATGTCTTTGATGCAATTTGTTTGCGGTAATTCGTCCATTTTGTTTTAAATGGATCTGGTGTTTGTGAGAAACATGTTGGGACGCGAGGTTTGTACCACTGTTTCCCTAGCCTAACAAGTACTCCAGACCGGCATTGAATCCTTTGTTTCCTCTGGCGCTTGCCAGGGCTGGCAACAATCCACAGAGAGCCCAGTTGCCTGGCTATCCCCTCCGCCTCCGGTATATGGTATGAGTGCAGGATATCATTGTAACTGCCTGATTAAATTGTAATCCTACAATCAGATCTCATTGGCTGTAGGTTGGATTCACACATATAACCATGACACTGGCAAACAGACATGTAAAAAAAAACACATATAATGAGCACCGAGTTGAAGAGTGAGTAGAGCTGCTACATCTGTGTGCTCCACATCTTGAATCTAATGTTTTGTGTCATTATCCATCTGTACTGGGAAGCATCTTCCTATACATGCATATGCATATACATGCAGCATTTAAATGAATCTGAGCAGAGATTATATCCCAATACACTTCAGAATTCATCCTGCTGCTTCTACGAGCTGTCACATCATCAATTAACACCAGTGACCCAGTTCCATTGACAGTAATACATGCCCATGCCATGACATCATCTGTCAGACTTGCATGCGTCATGTTTGACAGATGACGTGGCTTTGGATCATGAGCATTTCATTTCCTTTTCCATGCTCCTCGCTTCCCACCACTTGGGTCAAGTTCATCTTGGTTCATCTTTCCAGAGAATCTTGTTCCATTACTGAAAGACTAATCTGGCCTTTCTATTCTTGAGTGTTACCAGTAGTTTGCACCTTGTGGTAAACCCTCTGTATTTACATTCATGAAGGTATCTCTTGATTATAGACTTTAAAAATGCTATGCCTACCTAAAGTGATCTTGGCCTTGCTAGATGTTGTGAAGGGTGTTTTCTTCACCAAGGAAAGAATTCTGCAAATATCCACTTTAGTCATTTTCCGTGGTCTTCCTGGCCTTTTGGTGTTGCTGAACTCACCAGTGCATTCCTTCTTTGTTGATTTGGCCACTGCTAAAGTTTATGCATATGTCTGATAGGTTTGCTTTATTTTTTCAGCCTAATGATGCCTCCATTACATAAACATCTCTTTGGAATGAATATTAAAAGTTCCAATGAAAAGCTACCAAATGCAATTCAACACTTGGAATCCACACCAGAACTTTTATTTGTTTCATTTATCATGAAATAATGAGTAAACAGGCTACACCTGGAAATGACACTATTAAATTGTCAACTCTCTGATTACTTCTGAGCCCCTAAAAACTTAGGGATTACATATAAAAGTGGCTTTAATTCCCAAATTTTTAATGTAAAATTTTTGTGAAGCCCCTTGAATTAAAGCTGAAAGTCTATACTCCGATAACATCTTGATTCATTTGTTTCAAATCTGTTGTGGTAGTGTATAGAGACAAATTTGCCAAAGTTTTATCACTGTCCAAATATTTATGAATCTAACTGTATATCCCAGCAGACCTGGGAACACTTCAGGATCCACTAGGAAGTTCAGGAGGATGAGACTGCTGAGAAGAATTTACGAGCCATTTTTTTACCTGCTGGTGATGTGGACCTGGATAAACTACAGAAAATGGAAGGATGGACTGAAGGATGGACAGGAGGCAGGTAGACCATAGGCAGGTAGAAATACAGACAGAAAGGCAGACAGATGGGTGGATGAGCAGACAGAGGCAGGCAGATCGGTGGATGAGCAGAAAGACAGGTTGATCAGGTGTGGGTCAGGTGGATCACCTTGTCCGTTGATCCGTCCCTCAGCGTTAGCACCAGTCCATTCAGACGCTGAATCTCGCCATCTTTGATCTTGATAACCCTCATCAGCTCCATCTCATGTTGCCGCAGTAATGTCTCTCTGGTAACCGCTAGTTCCTTCTGCTTCTCCTCATGGAGTTTGGTCTTTAGCTCCGTCACAGCAACTGTTGCCCGGTGATGCTCTGCTTTTAGCTCTTGACTCTTCTCTCTCTCTAGACGACTCACCTGGGGATATTTACAATTAGGGTAATTCTACCACCTGTAGCTTTTCAGGTAATACAAACACAGTAATGTGAGTACTACAACGGGAGAGTGTAATACTAAAGCCTGGGTTTTGTAGTCCTTACCTTGTTCTTTTCCTGTTGAAGTTCTATTTGGATATCTGTCAGTTTGGCTCTCAGCTCCTCATTTGCTGCTTGAAGGGTTGCCATTGCATCCAGTCGCTCCCCTTTCCCCCGCCCTCCCAATCCCCGCTTTGACATCACCACCTCCACCTGCAGGCTCCACCCCGCCCAAGGAACTGTCTGTCAATCTTAAGCTTGACTACATCTGCACCAGTACACAGACACATATAGATATACAAAGATACACACAAATACACAAAAACATACAAATACACAAAAACAACACATACTTTAGTCAGTGTTTCATTAGTGTCAAAACAACCAATCGGTGTGTCAGATTGTTTTCTGGTCCAACACCTGTCAGATTACAGTTTGGTAAAGTTAAAACCCCTTGGTTAATGTAACATAAGCACGGTGGTCAGGGCCAAAATAAACTAATGTTGAATTTGGCCAGGGTATAGGACGTGAAAAGTGCATGTGTCCTGAGCCCAAACAGTTTGATCCAGTCAATAACAGATTTTTTAAAATGAATTAGTACACAGTACTACAGCAGTACATCAACTTAAAAAACTGGACAGTTTGTAATCCACTATAAAAAGAAGCAGCAGAATTACAAGTAGCACTACTTGCAACAGAGGTTTCAGTAGCAGTACAGTGTTGCTACTAGTAACAGTAGTATCAGTAGTATAAATAGAATCAGTCATAATAGAGTAGTACTACTTGTAATGGTAATATCAGTTGTAACAGTAGTATCAGTAGTATCACTAGTGGCAGTACAGTAGTACTAATGGTAGCAGGAGTATCAGTAGTGGAGCCAGTAGTATTTTTATTTGTTGTCTGTAGGTTTCCTAGAGTCTGAACACACCTTCTAATCCACTTGAAACTGAGATGGTGTATCTGATACAAGACAGGTGAACCTATGACAGGTGAACCAACATACTGCACAGCATAAGTACATGACTGTTTCCATGGTAACTCCATCAACCCCAGCTGTCATCATCACTGCACACAGATTTAAAAACACACAGAGTTTGGGCCTAACTGAACACACAATCGCAATGAGATAAATCACTCACCGTCCAATAGGAAGCCTCCAACACTGCATTGCTCTTTATGTGTGTATGTGTGTGTATGTATGTGTTTATGTGTGTGTGTCTGTAACCAGGTTAGCCTCCTATCCACAGCATGCTAATAGCAGCTAGCTTCACTGCAGCTAACTTTGTGTCTCAATGATCACTTTGTGTCTGTGCGTGTGTGTGCTGCCAGCACAGCCTCCCTCCACCTGTCTGTCTGTCTGTCTGTCTATCTGTCTCTCTCTCTGCCTGCCTGTCTGTGATAGCAGTTAGCAGTTAGCCCCTGTCATTGTGTGTTTGTGTGTCGGTGCTGCTAGCATCTCTGCAGCTTCTGCTGACGTGAACCCCCCCCCTTCCTCCTCCTCCTCCTCATCCTCACCCTCTTCCTCCCAGCATCCCTTAGTGTGACAAGGACCTGAACCACCAGAGCTTTGTCTCCCTCTGCTGGACACACATCTTCATCACACCATCACATCTCACTGCTGAAAATGCCACTTTGGTTTAGTAACTTTTGGTTTAGAGTCTGATCCTGATGTTAGAAGCATTAGTGTGAAAAATTTCTGTTTCATTTCTTTAGTATCAGGAATTTCTTCTTGTACTTGAAAACCTTTGTTCAGAGATTTCAAGTTTGATTTTTTGATATATTTATGTATTTTTTTGTGGCAGAACTCAGATTTAGTTTCTAGGATGTTATTTATCAATGTTGCAAAGAAGGCAAACGCCAATTTCTAAGCAATTTGTGGGATTTATAAATATAAACAAACTTTATGGGAGAATGTGCAGTCATCAATGGAAACTGTGACCCATGTATACACACACATGAACTGGAGTCTTGAAAACTGAAACTTAGAGGGTAGAAGGAACAACGCGAGAAAAGTGTGAAATTAACAATTGTGGAGAATAAGTCAGAATATTACCTTTCACTTATCATATATGAGAAGTTGTTTTTCAAAAATTGGTAATAGCCATTTTTACAATGAATACACAAGCACCTGTTTATTTGATACTCATGGGGTTTACATGAAAAAATATGATTTAAGATAAATGCAAACAGAGATATGTTATTGCAAAAGAACCTTGCCAATGGGTTCTGTCACTATCAAACTATCAAATTTATTTTCATAAATAATTAGGTGAACAGTAGGACAAACTGATTTTACACTGATGCCATTTTCGATGCCTCAGTCCAGGAGATACACAGGTTCATATGTTAGAGATATATCATATATTGTATTTACTTGTTATGTCTTTTAGTTTGTTTTATGTCTGTGTTTGAAAAGTGTTTTCTGTAAAGTACTTTGTAACTGTGTTGTGAAATTGCTTTACAAATAAAAATAACCTCCTCATCATCATAATCATGATGTTTGTTGCACAGAACTATTATGGTTTGACATTAATCTTATGCATAGTTTTTAAATGAGGATCTTGCTCTTTCAGCTTTGCATTGTGGGGTATCTGGTTGTGTTTTAACAGGGGGAACAAACTGAAACGGAAAAGTCTCAGGTATCTTCAGGAGTTGTTGAAGTAGGAGACAGGTGATGAGGACGTCACCTAACTAACAGGACATTTATTAGATTATATGAAACGTCCCCTTTAATTTAATTTATTCTCTGAAATAACTGAGTTGAATGTACTAAACATGAAACATTATTTCAGACATTCAAATTTTGTTTGAATCCTATTGTTCCATTTTCAAAAAAGTCAAGATCTATGTTTTTAATTTTCTGATGTGTGGCTGTAATCTAGGATCATAATTTTTCCCCTCAGACTAGCTGTTGCTGTTAATATTGAGAGTAGACTTCTACAAGATCAGGTTGTAAAGCTTGTCTGAGCAGGAACTGATTCTGACTGATCATAGGTTCTTGAGAGTGACATAGTTTTGGTCTTTCTTTAAAGACTAGGAGTAAAATCATTTATCAGCTGTAGGTGTGCTTCCATTTACCTATTTTTATGTGGATTTTCTATTTCTAACAAAAACACAAAGTGGAAACATTGGAAAATAAAAAAAAATAATTGATAAAACTTTGAGGTTGAAAAGATGGCATATAAACAAAGCAAAATGCCTCAAAATTTGACAACTGTAAATTAGCACTGGGGAGCCATTCATATGGCTTTCAAATAAATGGGTATTCAATTCAATTCAACTTTATTTATATAGTTTCATATCATAACAGATGTTATCTCAGGGCACTTTTCATATAGAGTAGGTCTAGACCAGACTCTTTATAGTTATTATTTACAGGGACCCAACATTTCCCCCATGAACAAGAAAAACTCCCTTTAACAGGCAGGAACAGCTCACCCGGCTGGGTTGAGAGTGAGAAAGAAAATAAAAATATTAGGACTCAGTGTGAAATGATCCTATCAGCCTCATCCAATCACATTGTATTACAGCCCATGCCACAACTACATCCTGTAAATATACACACACAGAATAGAACATACAGTAACATACACACACATTCACAGTAATACCAGTACACACACAGGCATCAAACTGTATTTTCAAGGTGACTTTGAAAACTTACCGCAAACACTGTGTAAACTCACTGCATAGTCACTGCAAAAAAACAAAACAAAACAAAAACAAAACAAAACAGACCGTTATTACATATTAAAATGTGCGTAGATTCACTGCATACCTGTGTACAGGTCCTTACCCTACTCCAAGACCTGGGCTAAAAAGGAGTTAAAAAGAAAAACTGTTTGCCTTCAACACACAAGATTTATACATCCAGAAATAAACTAAACTGGTGTAAGGATGGTCCTATTAATAGACAAACATGATCAGTTGAAGTGAACGAGCCTACAATCCTTGGAAAATAAAAAGCCCACCTTAGACTTGAAAAAAGGTTGAATTACCAACTAGAAAAAGTGATCAGCTGCCCTAGGGTCCTAGATCTTGAGGGGCCCCTGAAACATGAGATTCACTGAATGTCAATTTATTAGGGTCTTTGCATCACTATTATCAACTGAGCTGAGTCTGGCATTACTGAGGATTTTGTTTGTTTAAGAATGGCCTTTTGTCAAACTCTCACATGTTGTGCATCACTGATAAAACTGTTAATAAAATATCCACACATTTACTCATAATAATCTAATAACAGCACTGTAATAAAGGTCCCATGGTATTTTTGGGAATACATGTCCATCACAAAAAAGGTGGTATGTGGGGGATCACAAGGGGTCACTAGTCAATCTGCTCAGGCTTTTCTATCCCCAGAGGACCACAGGACACAAAAAACCAACTGCTCCTGTATCAGTCATTAAAAATGTGGTAGGAAATGAGATGCAGCTGAGAGCTCAGGGAGTTTCTTGTCAAACTACTATTTCTGAGGTCAAAAATGAATCTTCATTTTTTAATGACGTTTAAGACATTTATGGAGAGGTAAAGCGTGTTTAAGATGGGAGGAGGGTCAAAACACTCAATTGCATCTCTTATCTTAAAGTCAAAACTCTGATCAACCACTAGATGTCACTGTAAGACTGAGTTTAAGAGAGATGAAGAAGGAGGAGTAAAACAAACAGGACGTCCTTGCTCACTAACTTTTAAAAGAGCCAAAACCCACTCATGATTAGTGATACCATCAGTCGTCATGGCCAAAATCATTCTCAGAGTCAACTCGTAAGTCCTGATGTGTGTCCCTACCTTATTATCAGCTGGTTTATTCTAATTCACTGTACAGATCCGGCTCATTAACTTACCTGTCCTGCTGTATCACCTGGATTTCAGATCCTGAACTGGTTTTCAATTTTGTGTCCGTAGATACTTAAATCTGAAATTAATGGGTAATATATGAAAATGGACAGACCTTAATGGCAGCTAAGCTAAGCTCCTCACTAGTATTATGACAACATTTGTCCTTTTCCGTCTGTGTGTGTGTGTGAATATTAATAAGAAGCTAAAAACTGAGTCTAGGAGGAAAAACAAGCTACTCAAACAAACCAATCAAAGAACAGGAGGAATTTAACTAACAATTACAAACACACACACACACACACACACACACACACTCAGACACTCTTTTATAGGTCGTTTTCTGGTGAAACAAAACATATCGTCTGGAAAAAAAAGGTTAGGTCCACATGAATGAGAAGGAGAGGGGGAGGAGGAGGAAGAGTAGGAGGAGAGAAGAGAAGATTAGGAGAGGACTGGGTCTGGGTGGGGCTGACCAAAGACCAGCAGTGTATGCTGTATTGGCAGTGGACCCAGAGACCAAGGCTTAACTTCCATTTAACCAACCTCACCAGCCAGAATGACCATCCTCCACTGCCACCAGCAAGCCCCTATGCAACTGCAGGATGTTTTCCATTTCCTACAGACAAACTGGCTACATTTCCTCCAGCTGGTCCATAGCCAAGTGGGGACAGTGCACTTGGAGGTTACCAAGACCAAATGGTGGTCTTGATTCTACTCACTGGTGTTTGGACTGGTGCGATTCATGCACTGCTCAGGAGAGACCCACTTGATGCTTTAAAGCTCCCATGCAACAGTTCCATTGGGGTCACTCATGGAGCACATGGATGTGGACATCCTGGACTATTTCACCACCACTGACTGAGGGAACTGGTGCAGCCTGGTGGCCATGGACTACTTCCCCAGAGGAGAGGAGTTGCTGTAGACTAGAGTGCCACCACCTCTTCAGATTTCCTGGTTAACAAGATGTTGTTTGTTTGAGTTTCAAGGTGAGTGTTTTGATGAGGTAAGCCAGCCAATAAAACCTCACTAATTTATGTCTTTAAAGTACAATAAATATATATAAGTATATCTGCAAATATCAATGTAGCCGCAAGGGGACACAAGCCAGTGTCTTATTGTGCCGGTCCCAAGCCCGGATAAATACAGAGGGTTGTGTCAGGAAGGGCATCCGACGTAAAACTTTTGCCAAATCAAACATGCGAGTCAAATCTATGAATCCCATACCGGATTGGTCGAGGCCCGGGTTAACAACGACCGCCATCGGTGCTGTTCACCTACAGGGTGCCGGTGGAAATTGGACTACTGTTGGTAGAAGAAGGAGAGGAGGAAGGTGTGTTCGTAGGAAGAGAGAGAAGAGGAATGCCAAGAGGCTAGGACTGAGAATAGGGACTTTGAATGTTGGAACCATGACAGGAAAGGGTAGAGAGTTAGTTGACATGATGCAGAGGAGGAAGGTAGACATACTGTGTGTCCAGGAGACCAGGTGGAAAGGTAGCAAGGCTAGAAGTTTGGGAGCAGGGTTCAAGTTGTTCTACCATGGTGTAGATAGGAAGAGAAACGGAGTAGGAGTTATCTTGAAAGAGGAGCTTGTTAGGAATGTCCTGGAGGTAAAAAGAGTGTCGGATAGAGTGATGAGTCTGAAGCTAGAAATCGAAGGTGTAATGTTCAATGTGGTTAGTGGGTATGCTCCACAGGTAGGCTGTGAGCTGGAGGAGAAGGAGAAATTCTGGTCGGACCTTGATGAAGCCATACAGAGCATCCCTAGAGATGAGAGAGTTGTCATTGGTGCAGACTTCAATGGACATGTTGGTGCAGGAAACGGAGGCGATGAGGAAGCGATGGGCAGATTCGGTATCCAGGAGAGGAACGCAGAAGGACAGATGGTGGTTGATTTTGCAAAAAGGATGGAAATGGCTGTAGTGAATACTTTCTTCCAGAAGAGGCAGGAGCACAGGGTGACGTATAAGAGTGGAGGTAGGAGCACACAGATAGACTACATCTTGTGTAGACGGTGTAATCTGAAGGAGATCAGTGACTGCAAAGTAGTGGTTGGTGAGAGTGTAGCCAGACAGCATAGAATGCTGGTGTGTAGGATGACCTTGGTGGTGAGGAAGACAAAGAGGACAATGGCAGAGCAGAGGACGAAATGGTGGAAGATAAAAAAAAAAAGAGTGTTGCATGACTTTTAGGAAGGAGTTGAGGCAGGCTCTGGGAGGTCAGGAGGTGCTTCCAGATAACTGGACAACTACAGCTAAGGTGATCAGGGAGACAGGGAGGAGGTTACTTGGTGTGTCATCTGGAAGGAAAGTAGATAAGGAGACTTGGTGGTGGAATGAGGAGGTGCAGGAGTGTATACAGAAAAAGAGATTAGCTAAGAAGAAGTGGGACACTGAGAGGACTGAAGAGAGTAGACAGGAGTACAGGGAGATGCAGCGTAAGGTGAAAGTAGTGGTGGCAAAGGCCAAACAAGGGGCTTATGATGACTTGTATGTTAGGTTGGACAGTAAGGAGGGAGAGACTGATCTATACAGATTGGCAAGGCAGAGAGACAGAGATGGGAAGGACGTGCAGCAGGTTAGGGTGATTAAGGATAGAGATGGAAATGTATTGACAGGTGCCAGCAGTGTGATGGGAAGATGGAAAGAGTACTTTGAAGAGTTGATGAATGAGGAAAATGAGAGAGAACGAAGAGTAGAAGATGTGGCTGTTGTGGATCAGGAAATAGCAAAGATTAGTAAAGATGAAGTGAGGAAGGCACTGAAGAGGATGAAGAGTGGAAAGGCACTTGGTCCTGATGATATACCTGTGGAGATATGGAAGTGTCTAGGAGAGGCGGCAGTAGAGTTTCTGACTGGGTTGTTTAACAGGATCTTAGATAGTGAGAAGATGCCTGAGGAATGGAGGAGAAGTGTGCTGGTGCCCATTTTTAAGAACAAGGGAGATGTGCAGAACTGTGGCAACTACAGAGGAATAAAGCTGATGAGCCATACAATGAAGCTATGGGAAAGAGTAGTTGAAAGTAGACTAAGGGCAAAAGTGAGCATTTGTGAGCAGCAGTATGGCTTCATGCCAAAAAAAGAGTACCACAGATGCAGTATTTGCTTTGAGGATGTTGATAGAGAAGTACAGGGAAGGTCAGAGGGAGCTGCATTGTGTCTTTGTAGATCTGGAGAAAGCGTATGACAGGGTGCCCAGAGAGGAACTGTGGTACTGTATGAGGAAGTCTGGAGTGACAGAGAAGTATGTTAGAGTGGTGCAGGACATGTATGTGGACTGTAAGACAGTGGTTAAGTGTGCTGTAGGTGTGACAGAGGAGTTCAAGGTGGAGGTGGGACTGCATCAGGGATCAGCTCTAAGCCCCTTCTTGTTTGCTATGGTGATGGACAGCCTGACAGACGAGGTTAGACAGGAATCTCCATGGACTATGATGTTTGCAGATGACATTGTGATATGTAGTGAGAGCAGGGAACAGGTGGAGGAGAAGCTTGAGAGGTGGAGATTTGCCCTGGAAAGGAGAGGAATGAAGGTTAGCCGCAGCAAGACAGAGTACATGTGTGTGAACGAGAGGGACCCAAGTGGAAGAGTGAGGTTACAGGGAGAAGAGATAAAGAAGGTGGAGGATTTTAAGTACTTAGTGTCAACAGTCCAGGGCAATGGAGAGTGTGGAAAAGAGGTGAAGAGGCGTGTGCAGGCAGGCTGGAACGGGTGGAGAACAGTGTCAGGTGTGATGTGTGATAGAAGAGTTTCAGGAAAGGAAAGTTGTACAAAACTGTGGTGAGACCAGCGACGCTGTTTGGTCTAGAGACAGTGCCACTGAGGAAAAGACAGGAGGCAGAGCTGGAGGTAGCAGAGATGAAGATGTTGAGGTTCTCTCTGGGAGTGACCAGGATGGATAGGATCAGGAATGAGTACATCAGAGGGACAGCACATGTTAGAGGTTTTGGAGATAAAGTCAGAGAGGCCAGACTGAGATGGTTTGGACATGTCCTGAGAAGAGATAGTGAATATATTGGTAGAAGGATACTGAGTTTTGAACTGCCAGGCAGGAGGCCTAGAGGAAGACCAAAGAGGAGGTTTATGGATGTAGTGAAAGTGGACATGAAGGTAGTTGGTGTGAGAGAAGAGGACGCAGAAGACAGGGTTAGATGGAGGACACTGATTCGCTGTGGCGACCCCTAAAGGGAAAAGCCGAAAGAAAAAGTAGAAGAAGAAGTATATCTGCAAATATCAATCATTATTTATCGATCACACAGAAAAAGTAAAAATTGACCAACCCTCATATCTTTTGACAAATACAAAATATGTTTTGGAGATTTGCTAGTTAAAATTTAGAAAAAAAAAGCAAAAGGTCAGTTAACATGAAATCACAGGGTTTCATGAAAAGATTTAATTAATAACTGAAAGTATCTATGTTGTGACAGCAGTGTGTAAACCAAGCACAGTTTGAGATGTGAAAGAGTTGATTCTGAGCAGAAGTAAAACAAGAGCACAGAATCCACTGAAATTTCTGAGGTGTTTCTGCCTCTTCAACATAGACTGTAAGTGATTATCAGTTTTTAATCATATATTACATCTTACCATAGTGTGCCCTGACAGTATAAAGCACCTCAGGCTTTGGCCTTCATTGTCCAACAGCAGTTCAGAGCCTAATTTTAACTATGAGTTGGGTCAGGTCGAGTCTTGTATTCATGGGTCAAGTCAGGTCTAGGATTGATTTAGAGATAAATGCAGGTGACGTATTGGTTTAGGTTGAGTATGCCAGTGTGTCGTTGGTACAGGTTTTCGAAACTAGACCTCTGCAGGATTCTACTCAGGGGATAAAAAAAAAAAAACAACCCCTGAAAAGTAACTGATTTTATTGGTTCATGGGTAGGAACTTCATTTGTTCACAACATGTAGGATAAATCATTTTGTGCTGGTACTGATTATATTATATGGATCTGCTGCAAATATATCAAACCATGACTGAATGGGGCAGAACAGAAAAACCTTTGTTGAAAGAATATTTTGACTGAAAGTTGGGACTGTTTTGATTTGATGGAGCACTGACCTTGTCCTGACGACAGCTTTAGATGATTTTACTCTCTGTCTGATTTTTTTACTAAAATCAGACAGAGAGACAAGAAACACAGTGAAAGACTGACAGAGAGGAATCAAACAGACCGAGAGACAAGAAATAGAAAGAAAAATAGTCACAGACAGAAAGAGAAACAGACAAGTGACAGGCAACAAACAAACTTTTATCTGAATCATTTTTTGGACAAACATATCCTCACAAACACACAGTAGACATCACAGTGTTGGTGTGTGTGTGTGTGTTTGCCTGTATGTTCTCTAACAACCCATAATTGTTTTCCTGTGTCATGATTTCAGGTTGTCATGACAACAAAGAGCAACGGGTGGCCAAATTACTCTGATTAGAGAGAGAGCAAGTGAGAGAGACAGGTGTTTACCCTTAGACTATCTTAACTCATACATGTATCAGTTTACACCTGTCTATCATGTGACTCTCACCATGCTGGTCATCTCTGGAGGATCATCATGAGACAGGAAGCTCACCTGTCATCTGTAAAGAAAACAACAATAACACATGTATTTGATTAGTAGTTTAATTTTAAAACATATCATGAACAACAGCGAATTAACATTAAAACACAAAGATCATTTCAACACAGAGACAAAATCCAGAGAGAAGTCAGGACATTAAAAACATCCAATCAGAACATCAGGACTCAAAATCTGTCCGATCACAGCTCACCATAGTGCTGACAAGGGAGGGGTGTATGGCTTACATCATGTCAGAAATCTGTTTTTGTTTGTTTGTCTACAGCACAATTCTGATGACAAACATGGTCATAAAATACATTAAACAAGAAGGAAGTGAATCTGGTTTAGTCTGTCCAGGCTGAAAATCTGATGTGGATTACACAAGGGAGATGCTGGAAGTGGGGTCAGCCCTCTCCTGGTTGTGCCAATCGGATCATCCCCTGTCGACCACCAATATCCATTGAACATATGACACTAATGGCTCCCATAGGCCAGGTGACCCTAAAGACCCTTGACGGATCTTAGGTGGTCTTAATGAGTGTCAAGTTACCCTTGATTATTTTGTTTGGATTTGGTGGTTTAAGGAATGTCAAGTAATTTTTATTTTTACAGTTTTTAAGACTCTAGGACATTTTTGACTTAATATATTAAAATCTATCAAAGTATTATTGTGTATTCATTTTTCTTCAGCAGTAATTAATCTGTTGGAGTGGAGAGGCTTGTTATGCTGGTTATGTTATTTTTGCACAGTAACAGTCTGTACAAACTAGGCCTGTCACTTTCTATTCCAACTTCCTTTCACGTGGAAAAGAACTGTAACAAGTTGTTTGATTTCAAACATTACAGTTTATAATCTCAATAGGGCTTGAAGTAGTTCACCTTTGGGTCCAGCAGAGAGTGCTCTTAATATTCACAAGATCTGCTTGAGCTATTGCTGCTCTATTCACCAGTAACCTAAGCTGATCAATAAAAATGGAAGATGACAGTGCTGATCAGATAATAAGGACACTGAAGCATCTGTATTAAATATTCTGGGTTCTCCACTGTAGATGGTAAGATGAACATGAAAATGAGGCTTATTATGGACTCTGGATCTGAAGACTTATCTGGTGCTGCAGCCCAGGTGAGGCAGTGGAGGCAGCAGAAGCCAGAGGAGCAACATCACCTGCACAATCTGGTTTGACTGAAAACCTTTCACCAAACTCATCCTCGGGAGCTGGAAGGTTCTGAACAGCCCATCAACCATGAGATAGACAGATAAATATGAAGGGGACAAGACCCAGTGGCTTTGTTTCGGGAGAAAGTTTTCAGGATCATCAAGCAATTGGAGCTCCTGGATAATTCCCACAGTCACACCACAGTCTAGGGACACACAGTTCAGCTGTTTGTCACTAAACAGTCAAATGGTAACATGAGTTCCAATTCATTAGAGCTTGACTCTTTGAAAAAGTGACCCCTGAAATAACAACAGACTTAGAATCAGTAGTGGGGCAACAAAACTGATATCCAATGATTTCTACACTCAGTTGAGTGGGAAGCACCCATTATTAAAGCCAGGCCTGAGAATGAGACACACAGATTGATGAAGAGACAGACAGACATACACAGTGAGATAAATAGGCAGACACAGAGACAGACAGATGAACAGACAGACAGACAGAGAGAATAACAGTCAGACAGATTAACAGTCAGATAAATGAACAGACAGACAGATGAACAGTCAGACTAACAGATGTACAGACAGACAGACAGACAAACAAACATACAGTCAGACACATGAACAGACAGAAACATGAACAGTCAGAGAGAGAGAGAGATGAACAGTCAGACAGACAGACAGACAGAAAGACTGACTGAAAGACAGATAGACAGATGGACAGAAAGATGGATATTCAGACAGACATATCTTTTTGTGCTCTGATTCTTTTTGAAGTCCAGTTTGTGCCCATTTAACTTGGCTCATCTCTTGTAATAATTTGTTAAGATTTCATCATGTTCTGGACCAGCTCAGTAGGTCCCCATGACTTCAGTCCACTACAGAAACTACTCTAATGGCTGCTGGTCATCCTACTGTGATGGGAAATCTATAAGACAACAAACAAAGTCTGGACCACTCAGATCCAATTTGATAGCTAGTCCCAGTCTGTTCTCTATGGTTTTGGTCTGATCTTTCCAACAGAACCAGCAGAGTCTGGAATCAGAATCCATCAACGAGAGCCAACATAGGATCTGCTCAGTTGTCCTGGAAGAGTTTGGAAGGTCTTGTATGAGTTCAACAGAATTTCTACATGGTTCTGTAAGATTCAGTTTGTAGAACAGGATTGTTCTCATCTCATCTTCCTCAGTCTGGCTCTGTTCTCCTTGTCTCGTTTCTTTAAGGCGGTGATGTAATGGTTAAAGAGAATTTCCTGTTCCTTTTTTCTGTTTAGGGCGTTGAACCGCTGATCACCGCGGAAACGAGTGCAGAACTCCTTAAAAGTTGATCTGCAATGAAAAATAAGGACGAAATTTAAAATCACCATTTCTTCCTAACGTTGATATTTGAGATCATCAGAGAGGAAACAGAGTTGCTTCTCATTTTGTCAAATCATGGCAGTTTTTTTATAAGTGAGTATTCCCAGAGCAACTCAGTATAACACCAGGACTGCATGTAAGTTTTATAAAATGAATCTCAATATGACCAAACTACAAACCACAGTAACTTTGATGAAACAGAAGTCGGAGAGATGAGCTTCTGTTTGGGCTGAAATTGGCTAAATTCTCATAATCAGTGGCGAGGTGTGGTGAATATAAAAATCACTAATTATATATTCATAAAAAGTAAAAATTCAAAAGAAAATAGCAGGGACACAAGTGCATGACAAAGTAAAATACAAAAATTACATTAAAATTTCAAAATGTCTAAAGAAATCTAAGAAACATACTACAATCAAAATGTGGCTGTAACAGACAACTGGTTTACCTGCAGCAGGTAAAATTTGATAGACACCATAAATTATTTTTTATGATTTTAATGGGGACATGCCTACCTGATTCAGATATGAGCAGATCATAAGGATTACAGACAAACAGGTAATACTTGTAGACAAAAAAAGTTATTTAACCCTACAATGGATCTTTTGCTGAAATTTGATACGGCTTCTTTGTTTAATTTCTATTTCTCACTACACTGCCATGGATGGTACTTAGTAACAGATTTATAATTAAATAAAAAAGTTTTTTCTGGATAAGAAATTTGTTAGGGTGCAATCTGATTAACTAATTTACCAGGTTGAAACTAATCAGTAGTTATTAAGAGATAATAAAGGCATTTCTTTACACATAAAAATGGATGATGGATTTATGAAGAACTTGTGAACCCCTTCCTGAGGTCCTCATTTTGACTCTCCTCAAAATTAGATATAAAAGTATTTTCTTCTGGCTAGAACTCATCCACTGCTGATTTGAATCTCTGATATTCGGGCTGTAGCTTCACTCTCTACCAGTGGAATATCTGTCAGTCTGCAGAGAATAAAAACCTTCTACAAACCATACAGAGAGCTTCAGCTGTCAGCTCAGCAATCTGACAGGTAGATAAATACCTGCTGGTCCAGGTGAAGAGTTGAACTCAGGTCAGATCCAGATTTTATAGGAACACAGCTGAATAATTAAGAGATAGGTAGTGAATAATGAATGAGTGATACCTGTTGGTGATCCTCGCCTCCTCCAGAAGCTGTCTGAAGTCTTCTCGGGCTTTCTGCAGTCTACTCTTATTCTCTTTGTACTCATCCTTCACCCTGCTCTTAACAAACTGATCAAACACCTGCACACACATGTAACAGTGATAATACAGCCATACATCATAAAGGTATAACAACATCTTCTTGTGAGAGTAAAATACTTCTGGTGGTGCTAAGAAACCACAATTGACTCCAGCAAGTATCAGAAAAGTTAAAATTAATAAGCTTTAAACAGAACTGAACCTGTTTCCTCTGATCTGAGTTCAGCAGCAGGTAGCGAGGGTCAAAAACCATCTTATGGAGCTCCTTCTCCCAAGTGGAGAACGCTGACACCTTTGATCAAACCGAAGTGGGTTACTAAGAATGTTACACAGTATGTTGTGTGTGTATCCTTTAATGTATGTTTTTTATATATATATATATATATATATATATATATATATATATATATATATGTGTGTGTGTGTGTGTGTGTGTGTGTGTGTACATTACCCCTCGCTCCAGCATCATTTCTCTAAAATTAGTGATACGCAACTCCAGTGGGAGGAGCTGAACTTCTCTTGGATGAGGGACGAGAGACATAGGTTCCTCTATTCTAGAGTAGGGGAAAGAGAGTTTTATGAAGCACCTGAAAAATCTCTGAACCTTGATTTGACCGGTCACATCCCTTAGTAATGATGACATTGGCAAGTGAGATGCTCTCCGATTGGCTCGGTCAGAGTCACCTGTTCCTTTTGGAGCGGTGTTCAAGTTCGTCATCATCATCATCTTCATCATTGTTACCATGGAGACCAGGTGACTGACAGCTGGAGCTCCTGTCTGTCAGAAAGAGGAGAGTTCTTTGAGATGATTATCATCATTGTTATAATCATTACTGTCAATTTGATTTTGATTCATATATAGAGATGATTGGTGAGATTAAACACAGGTAAAGGTAATGGATAGGTGACAGACCAACAAATGTTTTCTTCCTCTTGTGGGGTGGGTCCTCGATAATGCGGCTGATGTCTCGGCCAGTCAGTTCCCCTGGTCTCTCCCAAACAGAAAGGTGGATTGTGGGATTGAAAAAGAAGACCTGGTCATCACCAGTCCACACCACACACCTGAATAAACACACATTATTGACACTTTGCAGATCTGGTACCCCAGACTCCTACAAAACCATAACCCGCAAAACAACCTGCTCTGCTCATCCACGGTACTGTACCTGACCTCAATGCCACATTAGGAGTTAACCAAGAGAGCCCAACAAAGTCCCAAGCTTTCAGTGGCTCAGAGTGATTCTTATCTAAACCTGGTGTCGATGCAGAACTTTTTAACCTTCGGAAATCTCTGAAAGAAAAATATGTCTTCATGACTCTGCCAGATCTGCCTCTTTGTTGGGCAAAAAATAAATCAGTTTCAGGAGACCTTCTAATTTATCCCTCCATTTTAGGTCATTTGGACTGAACTTAGCTAATTAGGAAATAAAACAAAGTTGAGCTAGCTAATATGTTTAAGAAGAACAGTGTAGGACAGAGAAGACCACAGTTTTAGAGAGGCCTACTAGTACTATAAATATACTCCTAAAAAAAGGTGAGTAAAATGGGTGGAGCATTTGGAACAGTACTTAACTTTGCTTGATTACAACAGAGAGAGACAGGAAGACAGACAGATAAACATACAAACAGATAGGCAGACAGATTAACAGAGAGAAAGTCAGAAAAACAGAGAGACAGATAAGGAGAGCCAGTAAAAAATGTTTCTTGTGAGTTTTTGTTTACATTCGGGCATATTTAAATACAAACACACTGACACTGTGCTGGTCTGCATCGTTTCATGGTTGTCATGGTAACACTGAAAGAAGATGGTTAAACTGCTGCACAGTAGAGTCACATCAGAGTCACATTAGAGTCACATCAGAAACCACTAAAGATGTACAGATGTACTGCTATGATCCTGGTGATGAGTGTTTCTAAGTTTCTAAGTGTTTCTAAGACAAAAAATGTCAAAAGATAAAATCAATACTCAGAAATAACAATAAACTGTATATAGTGTGTGTGTGTGTGCGTCAGAGCAGCAGTTACCATGGCGACCCTGGGACGGGAGTGGAGGCAACAGGACGTTTGTCTTTCCTTCCCCCCTCACATCTCTCCTCCTCCTCCTCGTCTTCGTCGTCTCTGTCAACACCAACACACTGAAACACACACACACACACACACACACACACACACACCGTAATAATCAGCACGGAAACATCTGCACAGTTTAACAGACTGCTCAGTGATCAATAACCTGCTGATTATGAGACCATGGATGGATTACTGAAGAGGACCAGGTACCACAGGGGTTGGGAGCACTGGTCCAGAGCCTCAATTTGAAGCGGTATTTAAAGTTAATGTTGGGCAGAGTTCAGTTAAAAGTAGAGATAAACTGATCACAGTCAGAATGATTTAATATCAATTGTCTCCATATCAAATCTATTTACACGTGTTCAGTTGTTTTCCTTCATATTCCTGCTGCAAAGCAGACCGACACCACAGGACATATAGTCACATTATTCACATTAGTAAAGACATTTAATCTGGTTTAACCCCTACATCTCAGGCTTAATGTAATATTTAGTACTGTGTGTTTACATAAGTACATGTACTGCAGTACTATACATAAGTGTAGTTCCTCTTTCCTCTTTTATGAATCATCTAACAACCCCCTGATTTATCTTCCTTTGGAAGGGCCTGACCCCTAGGATGGGAACAATCGGACTATACTTGCTAACTGTAGGAAAAGGCCAGCTCCACCTTGAGCAGCTACAACAGTAAGATCATTTTAGGACTTTTACTTGCAACAGAGTTAGTTTTTCTATTTTTATACTACGGTGTTGGTATGTTTACTGAGGCACATGTTGTGTGTCTGTACGAAGGAGCCTGGTGCCCACAGGGGCCACAGGGACCCATTGTCTAATAACCTGTGAATTCACCTGTTCATTGTCGTCTGTCGTTGTCTCTGACCCTCGCAGTAATGCTCTCCCACAAGGAACTTGACCTCCAACCATCCTTTGGTTCTCTGACAGATGGAGAGAATAAAATATTACTACAAATAATATGAAGAGACACAATAAAACAGCGAATTGACACCAGTTATTAATGAAAACTATACATTTATATTTTTTCATTTATGTTACTCCATTTATATTATTGCCCATCATACCAATTTGCTCAATGGTTTGTATTCACAAGTTAAAGGTTGATCAGAGTTTAAGTGCACAATAGATTTGAGTGTAGTTTTACATTTCTGATAACAGTACTTCCAATGAAATGAACAGATGTCAACGTGAAATGTTTCTGTTTTAAAGCAGGTTTGATCTGTATTTTAATCACAACTATCCTTTTGATCCAAATTAACTCACCAACTCAGAGGAAAACATTAAAATCATTGAAATCCTCTTTTCTTCAGTTTGTGGTCTTCATGTTTAAGTAACCACATTTTTCTGCATTTGACTGTTAGAAGAAAAATCTTGAGCTGAATGAAAATAAACTGATTAAATGTGACAGGTGAACAGGGTTCCTTTGGCTAACATTGATCCTCCTCAAAAATATGAGACATAGTAACAGCAGACACATGATCAGCGACAAAATCATGAAGTTAGATCAGACTCGCTTTATCTCTGCAGACTAATGTAACCCCAAACCTAACCTAACCTCACCCTACCGAACATAACCTTGAACACCCTAACCCTGCAAACTAACCAGTCATGAGTCAATAGTTAAACTAACATCTCTGTTTCTAACAAGAATCTTGATTAGTTCTTTCACATATTTATCATTCATTCCTATAACATTATCAGACTCACAATGGATGGTTAAAAGTCTATAAATGAATGCACCAAACCCAGGAAATATCATCTTTTTTCTACACATTTTTCTTTCTTGTCATAAACCCATTATACTCAGTACAAATGGACCTCTGACAGTTGGTTTGGAGGTGTTATATTAGTAGGTGTTAATGTATCCTGGAGCCTGCCTGCAGCAGGGATGAGGGAGGGCTAAATGGGTCTGTTAAACTATTTCCTATCAACTCCACAACCCCGGATTTAAAAAATTAAATAAATAAATAAATAACTTTTGGTCTTCAGTCCCAACCCATGCGGACTCAGTTGACCACCTGCTTAAGGTGTCCTCACCTGAGGACATTTATCTGACTTCACACAGCTCCCACTGGAGACACTACAGGCTTTATACAGCAATTTTTACACATGCAGTCATTCTCTCCAACACCTAGAAACACCTGAAAAATGCAACAAAGTTCAACCTTCAATGTTTCTGGTTTCTGGTTATTGTCTGAGACAAGTCGACAAATTAACATAAACAAATCATAGACAGACAATCAGACAGACATAGACAGAGAAAGAGACAGAGACAGAGACAGAGAGAGACAAGAATAATAATCTAGAGCTGAGCAAAGAGTCCCCTCACTGAGACCTGCCTCAGAACCAGTCTGAAAACAAATCAGTTTGAATCAACAAAATAAAAAACACCAGAAATAAAATGATGCCATCCCTTGGAAACACACAATCAAAAAACACAGAATCAAATGAAATGCTACCTGGCCCTAATAAGACAGTACAGAGCAGCAGATTACCTGACCATGGTGACAGACAACAAATACAGAATAACCTTTACAATGAACAGACTCAGTGAGCACAACATGGGTCATCGAGACAGGCCGACTGAAAAAAATCATGGTTCCTCAGAGAGGAGCGGTTCTGCTGGCTGTGTAACAGAGACAGAGTTGAGACAGAGCAGCAATTTTAATAGAATGCACAAAACCTCTGCCAAACCAAATAAAGCATTTTTCAATATTCAAATACAAAAATCCTCAATTCGGTCAACTGACAAACATAAATAGAAATTCCAGTCCTGCTTGGAGAGCACATAGCAAGCTGCTGTATAGCAGAAGTGTATGTCTTTACCTGTCATACAGTGAGGAACAGTGAGTGACTATGATGACGGTCATATCAAAGAAGCCTCCTTAAAATTGAAATTGAGAGAGAGAGAGAGAGAGAGAGAGAGAGAGAGACAGACAGACACAGAAACACAGGTCTTACTGTGTCTATAGTCAGTCAGCAGACTATATCTCGAAGAAAGCCGTGAGGAGAATATGGAGGGATGAACTTCTTTTATCAGCTGAAAGACAGAGAAAATGCAGGGACTAAAGTTTAATAAGAAAAGAGAGAGATAGAGACAAGAACAAGGACAGACTGACTCACCTGGACTGGTAAGACAGGACACCTGTCAATGCAGAGCTGAGAGGAAGAGACAGGCCCAAATATACACTGCTGAGGGACAGAGGGAGAGAGGAGGACAATTTCACATCAGTGTGTTTACAACATGTCATCCTGTCTCTTATTTCAGTGCACTTTTCTCACTACTCAGGTCTACCTTTTACACATCTGGTCTGTCTGCATTGACCCGTCTGTCTTCCTGTCTCCACTCCTGCCTCTCCTACCACTGCTATGCTGATAAAACCCAATTGTTCTCTTCATTCCCACCATCTGACTTTGAGGTGGAGGAATCACTGTTTACCTGACTGACATTAGGGCGGATTAAAGGCTCCACCTACATCTCCAGCTGGACCAGACTGAGCTTTTTTCCTCCAGGGGAGTGGGTACTTGTCCATCACTATGACAACACTGTGACAGCATTGAGGTAGTGCAAGAAACCTTGGTGTAATCCTAGGCAACATCTTTAGATCTCGGTGAGCATGGCAGCAGCGCCTCCTCATGATTTCTCCTTTACAGTGTCAGAAGGATTCATCCCTCCCTCAACAGGGGGGGAGCCTAGGTGCTCATCCAGGTTTTTAATCACCCAACTGGATTACTGAACCTCCCTCCTGTCTTTCCTCAGACCTCCAGACTGCTACTGCCCACCTGGTTTTCAACCTTCCTCAGTTTTCCAATGCTACTCCTCTTCCCTGTCCACTACATTGGCTCCCTGTTGCACCTTTTCCAGTTCAGACTTTGATGCTGGTCTAAAGGCCAGTGAAGGATACTGATCCTTTCTGACTCCAGTCCCTAGTTAAACCCTACATGCTGATCCATCCATGCCTCCTCTGCCTCTGGACGTTTAGCTGTCCCATCACTGAGAGGACCCTGGGGCCCCTCATCTGGGTCAGACTCTGCTATATTCTGGATCCACAGTGGAGGACTGAACTTGATTCAGGACAGCAGTCTGATCATCTTCTACTGCAGGTTAAAAAAAAAAAAAAAAACTACAGCTCAAAAACCTCTGCTAGTTTAACCAAAACCTTTAAGCACTTGTGCTGTAGCATTGAAAATGATTTTAGTTGATAAACTCCCAGATGTTATTTCATGTCACTTTGCACAAAGAATATTCCAAATGAGTGTAATCTAATCTACCTGTATGGGTGGAGACAGTCTTCTCCCGAGGCTGATGATTGGCCGTAGCCAGTCCCCTCTGTACCGCTGATTGGACAAATTAATAGGCCTTGGCTCTCTCTCTCTCAGCATGTGAAGCCCCGCCCATTCACCATAGGGCCCACCTACATGATTGCATCATAAATTTAGTGATTTATAATTCCCTTATGGATTTTGACATTTAATGATTAGGCAAAAAACAGATTAAAACCACTGCTTCATATATTCGAGTGTTGACACTTTAACTGACCAACTATTTTCAGTGTTTACCTTTCAGGTGATCCACCAGCACTGTGTTAGTCAGTTATACTGACAATAGGTAGAATTACATGTAAACACTGAAAGCAGCTGGTCACTGTTTTACCCTCTGGTTGTTAAATATTTCTGCAGTAGTCTTCCTACTCACATATAAGAGTTGTTACCACCTTTAAACAGCAGACAGCTTCTTGACTGATAATAAAGAGAAGAAAAAAACTGATGAAAAAAAGGAAAATGTGTTGTGCATTTGGTATGAATGACATCTTATTATTTTTCCCTCACTTCTTTTTCTCTGCTGACAAATTTAATCACTGTCACATTTAAATGCTACTCACACCAGTGTGTTTGTGTAGTTGTGGATCTGTAGTATCTGCAGTTATGATTGAAACACTTTAACCCGTTTGTGCTTTGACAAAAAGCAGAAGGGACCTGGAAATAGTATGGGTAGGATTGTAAATATAACCTGGGAAAGCTAGTCTAGCTGGTTAAGACACTCAACACACTAGAACAAAAACAACATCAGGTATCTGATAGATCCCACTCTCACCTGAATGCTACACAAAAGCTACAGCCATCAGCTGGTGAGCTTAGTTTAGCATAAAAACTGGAAGCAGCTTGAAATGGCTAGGCTGACTCTGCCCAAAGGGAACACTATTACTCTTCTAGCATATATAAAGCTCATTAATTTATCAATGAGTTTAATGTCATATCTATTTTTTTTAATCTGATCAGAAACTAAACTTTAAAAATGACATGATTTTATGTTTGGTCATTTGCCATAGTTTTTCTTGGACTGTGATTTGATTGCAATTTTCAGATTTATGTTTATCTCAGGTATTTAATGTACCTCATAAAGGTAAAGAGACAAGAGGAAAAAGTACAGTCAGTACATTTGCTGTATTGGGCAAATAAATAAAAACACTCCAATTGTTGAAGGGAACAGTCCCGTGTTAGCAGCCTAAATAAAAAAGGTTAGCTGTACAGGGGTTTTTGGATGGTAATTACTTGAGGTGGATAATGCTGAGAGGGTGACAGTTTTCAGCTGTGATCAGACTGTTGAGATAGCAACATGGAGTTGGCTTATAACTGATTTGAAACCATCTTGAGTTGTAGAGAAAGTATTTTCATTTCAAGTCAAATTATATTTTGAGCTGAACTTCTGATAGCCTATTTTCAAATTTTACATCACCAAACCATCTTCTCTATCATCATAAGCCAACTTTATGCCCTTCAACAGTGAGTAGAAAAACAAACACAACACGTTGCATATCATCATTATAGAAAGATGTGTATCTTTATATAAATAGGAGTTCTATGTTAAGGTTGTAAAACTCTGTGATTTTAGGTTGTGTAAATAAAATTAACTACACCTCTGGTGTTTTATCAAAACCATATCTTCAGTCTGATGTGTTGAGTTATAGAGGTGATACCTGATTTAACATTTGACATGTTGATTAAAGGGACTTTCAATAATATATATATAATGTCTTGTTTCTCTTTAGAGATCTGTCTATAATGTCTCATGTCACTGCAGGAATTTTTCTACAGTTTAAAAATAACCATAAGGATGTCATAGTGATGTCATCAAATTTCTAACATACAGCCTGAGTTACAAACTGTTTGAAAAATGTGGTTGTTTACAAGGCAGGAAGATTCTAACCTGGTGTATTATGGGCAATGCAGGATCCAGTATTTTTGGAATAAAAGTAAGGTTCTCGTCACACAAACACACATACAGACACTTGAGAGCAGGTGATTGACAGGTACATTGTTACTGTATAAAAACACCAAGAATCTAACTTGAGTCGACTAGACAGCATCAAGGGAAAAGAAGGCGGCACCTTTCATCATCTCATTTTTGTCTGATGAGTTAATGTCTCTCCCTCGTTTTCAGTTAGGATATAAGAGGACGAGTCATCTGCATCTGAATGGAGATTAACTGTATGTGTGTGTGATCAGTGTGATTCTAGACAAAGCTACTTCTCTCACACTCACTCGCTCACTCACTCTCTCTCTCACACACACACACACACACACACACACACACAGTAGAGTAGGTACCTCTGCTCCGTTTGAAGTGTCTCAATCTAATTTTCTGATCTCCTCCCTCATCCTCCTCTAATCTTGTATTTCTTTATACCTTTTCTTTATCACCCCCACCCCTTTGATTTAAAAAAAAAAAAAAAAAAAAAAAAAGTCAGATTCAGGATGAAATGTTACAGACTGACAAACTGGACAAGCGACGCAGGCCCAGGGGTTGCCATGGAAACACTGAGCTGTCACAATCAGCAACCGTTAATAGTCTTCACATTGCCCTGATCGAAGAGGCATTGAATCAAAGGGCAGCTTGACTTGGTTGTAGATATTGAAGACTGATTGGTGGGGAAACCCAGGTATTTAGCCTCTGTGGGGTTGTAATTAAGGCCAATGATCTCACTTGGTTTATTAGTGCTCCTAAAAAACCAAGTGAGATTGAAAACTTTAATAACCTGTAGCCAAGGGTCAGGGATGGGGCAGATTGATCGCATGACATCAACTCAACCAATAAGAGCAGTAAGAATTTATTTACTAGAGCTTAGAAAACATTAAGTTGTATTTTGGCCTTTAATCCAAGATCGGGTCTTGAAGGATGACAAAACAAATAAAAAATTACCATAAAATATTGAGCCTTCTCTCCATGTCAGAGTTAATCCCGAATTAATCTTGAATTAATTTACCACTAATTCACTACACTGGCTTCCTGTTGCATCTTCTTGTTCAGACTCTGACGCTGGTCCACAGGGCAGTGAAGGGGATTGATCCTTCATACCTACAGGCCCAGGTCAAACTCCACATCCTGACATGACCAGTGCCTCCTCTACCTCTGGATGTTTAGCTGTCCCATTGCTTAGATGACACTGTGGTCCCTCTTCTGGGTAAGACTTTGTTGTAGATCCATAGCGGAGAACTGAATTGAAGCCAGAGCAGCAGAGGCTCTGACAATCTTCTGCTTCAGAATAGAAACACCTTTCACTTTACATTTGGGCACCAAATGCTAACACTTCTAACATCTCGATTTTAATAAGAATTTGTTTGTTTTGGAGGTTGCACTTCCAGTCCATAATACAATCTACTTTTTGTTATGAGGTTGAATGCAGTGATCGTGAATTACTTTGGATAATAGCTATTGCGAAATGAATGCAATGGTAAGAAATTTAAAAAAACAAATTGTACATTTAATTTTGAAGACACCATCAAGGATTAAACCAAGTCTGTCAGACAACATGGAATCACCTGCTGGCTGTAGGTTAAGTAAGGCAGCCCAGATGTCCCTCTCCCCAGCAAAGTTTCCAGGTTCCAGGCCAGATGACATATATAATCTCTTCTTTATGTTCTGGGTCCATCCTGGGGTCACCTAAAAGGAAGACCTCCAATGGAAGGCACTCAGGAGGCATCCTAATCAGATGCCTGAACAACATGACTTCTCTTGATGCAGAGGAGCAGTAGCTCTACTCAGAGCCCCCCGTGGATGTCAGATCTCAATCTTTAAGTCAGTACAAAAATCTCATGGACAAAGGTGAGGATCAGAATGTAGATCAACTGGAAAATTGAAAGCTTTGTCTTTGGGCCAAGCTCCTTCTTACCACAACAGTCTGGGTACAATGCCTGCTTTACTACTAATGCCATATCGATCCTCACCATTAATCTTCTGCACCATCCTATCCTCACTTGCGAATAAGACCCCCAGATACTTAAACTCCCTCACTTTGGGAAGATACTCCATCCCAACCATAAACACACACACAAACACAGTCTTGAGGGGAAACTTCCAATTAGTTCATTACTGCTGAAAGTTGTGATGGATCTCTCTCTCTCTCTCACACACACACACACACACACACACACACACACACACACACAAACACACACACAAGCACACTAACAGTCCCCCAGACACCTTGAAGAAAACAGCTGATGAAGCAACGAGAGGAGAAAAAGGAAAAGAGGAGGAGACAAGGGAGAGCTGAGGAGGAAACAGTGCAGATGAATGAGGAGGTAGAGGGAAGGAGTTTGTACTGATGTACTGTCTGATGAAGAGAGTGAGAGGCGAAAACTTTTTCGTAAATCAGCTTTTCCGCTCAAACATCCCTGTTTAAATTAATAAACTAAAATACACTGAAGAGTGTGTTTGTGTGTGTGTGTGTGTGTGTATATATATATATATATATATATATATATATACACACACACACACACACACAAACACACACATATATATATATAAACACACATATATAAATAAATAAGTGTGTGTATATAGCATGTCTAATTAGTGATATCCAGTCTGGCAATATAATGAAAAAAACCTGTGGTGAAATTATAGACTCAGTGTGTGATACTGTGTGTGTGTGTGTGTGTTCATTTGATAAAATCAGATGGTGATTGCTAATTCTATTCTGAATTACAAGAAGTCGGTCAGACAGAGATGTATGTTCTGAACTGAACTACAAGAAAAATAACAGGAGGAGGAATAGGGGAAGGAGGGTTGTATTCTGATAGTCTATTATAAATATTAGTTATGTTTGTATATAGTGCACTTGTACTGCAAATATATTGTATATGACAGTAGATACTTTGTTGTGTTAATATGTGAATTATTTTTACCTAGAGCATACACTTAAACCACAGAAGTAGTTTACACATCAGTTGCACTACTGGAATACTATTTTGCACAAGCATTTGCACGATTTCCTTGTAGTCTGGGATATAGTAATGTATTAATTGTATATACCCATTAATGTCACATCTTCAATTTCTGTAATTTAAAATTTCCACATTATTTTAATTTTCTTTTAATGTTTGATTGACATTAAGAACCTGAATTTCACAAATTTATTTGAGGATTTAGAATTTAAACTGCTGTTTTACCTTTTCACTCATATTATATTCATGTCTTTTTTATTTATTTATTGCCAGGAATGCAGCTGAACACAAGAAGAGAGACATTTCATGACTAAAGATGATTTGTTTTCAGTTGTTTTATTTTAATTTTGACAGTCACCATGAAAATGTTTTTTCATGCTTTTATATTTTTGTCTCAAAACATTTGTAGCTGCATAAATGACAGATAACATGATAACTAAATGGTTAATATGCTCTGCACAGGAAAAAACATATCCCCTCCGCCCAACCGGTCATCAGACTGACACAAACATCTTTCTCCTACTTCAAAGTCACAACTCAGTCAAATACGAGCACGCAGACATAAAAGAAACAGAACTGTCCTCAGCAATAACAGTTAAGATTTGTCTACAGCAGACATCCATTTATATTTTTATCAATGAAATAAAAGTTAACACTTTTGATCAGATTAAAATTGAACAATCCATCAGTGTCATGGCCACCTGAAGCTGAAACTGTGAAACTAAAAAACATGAGGCTTGAATTAACCTTCAGACAAACTACAGATTATAGTTACCTTCTGACACCAAACACACAATTTTTTGAGGTTTCTGATGTTTAATAAAATGACCATATATTAGAGTGATTTACTCATGAAAAAAATTAATACCTTAATAAAACAACGTAACAGCTGCATGGTATAAATGATACCAGTCTGAGTTTAACTCAGACCTTCGCCATCACTGCAGATTTATGTGAAATGCATGCTGGGATACTTGTGTAACCTTAGTGGACAAATCATTGATGGGTTATTAGATGGGAAATGGTACTAGTGGTCACTCAAGCTACTGCAACTAAGAATCCTAGAAATTATTCAACCCATAGAACTCCTTTATAATGTTAAAAATAACTATATTCATATAGACATCCATTATTATTATCATTATTTTTAACTTTATTTAGACAAAGTGTTAAATGTCTAAAACCTGTACAGTCAAGGACCACTGATCTCAGTTTAGTTTGACGTGAAGTTAAAAAAAATGTAATGTCATTTACTGCAAAATGATGTTTAATATCATAATATTAACTGTTTATTATTATAACACACACGCACACAAACCATCAAGTTCATTCAGCTATTCTTGTTGGGATATTGAATTGACTTCCATTCATTCTTAACAGCCTAACCTTAAAACCAACCTTAACCTTCATACCTAACCCCAAACTTTAACCAGGATCTCAGCAATGATGGTTTGCCTCATGAGGCCCTGACTTTGGTCCCCATGAGGACAACTGCCCAAAAAAGGTTGGTGTTTATATCAGAAACACACACACACACACACACACACACACAGTGTTGTAATGGCTTCTGTGGCCAATTACCTCAGTTTGACCTTCTTCAATCAATTAGCCAGTTGTCAATACAGACTGAACTCAGCCAATTATACTTAGACTGGTTTTGTGTGGTGTTTTCATGTGTTACCGTCTGTGTTTTTTGTGCCTCTGAAGTGTATAAGAGAATCCTGTATAGATGAGCTATGAGCTGTCCTCCTGAAAACACCCAATTACACCCTAGAGAACTCTGTGTGTACACTTCATACATGAAACGTGATGTTGGTTTCTGGCTGGTTTCAGATCTGCTTCTGAATGTCTGTAGAGCAAATTATTAACAAATAAATACTAATAATACTTCAGTACAACATTAATTTTGTATTGTATTTTTTTGTCATTCTGTATTTTATATTTATGTTACATCATATATATTGCTTTCAGACCTGCTTCAGGATGCCTGCGGGATAGTTGGAACTGCACTTAAAGAGGCAAAACAGCACCCAGCCGAGTGTTTGATATCATATATGTACCAAACACTGCCCTTATAAATAAATCTGTATGTTGAACGCTGTAGGACTGTGTGCAAAACAGATTTTGTGGTGTGTAAGCATTTGACACTTGAGATTATAAGGGTAATAGCATGGACATGGAGACCTGGCTGGACATCACTGATGTCTTCGGCTCTAAACCACATAAAGTAACAGTAACATCCCTGGTGCAATGTCTCAGAAAAGAACAGGGACTTGATTTTGGACTACAACAACTGTTATGGTCTCACAGTTACATCTGCAAAAACATCATAGGCAGTGGATGAACTCTCAGTTATCCCCTTCTCCATCATGACCATATTATCAAGTCAGCACAGAGAGATCAGAGACCCTCTGACCTCCATCGGAGTCTTTATGATTACAGGTTTCAAGATCACGTCAGTAAACTGTTATGGCCTAACAGAGGACCCTGTAAGATGACCTTACAGGGAAACAGACGAGACAAATGAGTGTCAGAGCTAAGGAATAATGTGTGCCCATTAAGCTGTCTGTACATTTCTCTTGTCAGTTAAGATGCAGGGCCTACAGATCCATTTCAGCACAGAACTGATTACACTGAAGTTCATCCACATCATTAACATGATCACTGATCAATAACAGATAATGAACCACAATGTGATTGTGTGTGTGTGTGTGTCTGTGTGTATATGTGACTTTAACAGAACTTATTTCCTCATTAAACACACAAATGTCTGGATCAGAGGAGCAGGGGATTGTAGGAAAGAGATTAAACAATGCCTCTGAGAAAACACATGCACAAAAGTGCACACGCACAGTTTCAGGACAATTAATAACAGAAGAAACATACAACCACAAAGCTATAAAAGCTATTTCACAATTTTATAAAAGCTGAGGAATCAGTTATCAGTCACAAAACAGCACAACAAACACACATTGTAAAACACACTGTAACACACACAGTTAGAATGTTAGTTAATGAGCTGAGCAGGATGAAATGTCTAACAACAAACTAAAATTTGAATTGTTTGAACTATTATCACAGGATGTCCACAGAATTTTATATATATATATATATAAATATATATATATATATTTTTTTACATTTTGTTCTAAACTAAGTTAAGGACTTTGCACTTAGTTTTTTGAATCACAAAACTGTGTGTGAGGGGGAAAAAAATTATCAATAAATCAATGAAAAATGGACCAATAAATCATTGAATCAATGAACCAGTAAATCAGTGGAACAGTGATACAATGGACTTATGAACCAATGAATCACAGAACCTCTATCTCCATGGTCACTTCCTTCAGAGGAACCTGCTCTGATTCTTCATAAATCTCACTTTGAGCCTTCCGTCTATTTTTTGATCTGTTTCTTCCTCTCTGGATGTTTGGCTCCCTGTTGTTTTTCATTTGGTTGGTGTTTGTGTTGCTGTTGGTCGGTTTAATTTCAATAATTACATGCTGAGCTGAAGATTTGTCTCGCTGCTGCAGGAAACTAAAGCAGCAGCAGCTTTAGATCCACAGCAGCATGAAATCAGGTCAAGATGGATTTTAGTTGACAAAGAATAAAGAATATATATCAGAACTGATGACCACCTAAGCAATGAAGGAGCAGGTCTATGGATTAGAAAGTGTGCAACAAGGTTACAAGTTGCATGATTCAACACAATGTTGTGTTATTCAACACAATGCAGTGTGATAATGTGCAGAGAAGAGCATCCTCTTCAGTGGACCTTTCTCTGAACATGTGATGTCACTGGTTTAATGAATGAGATTGTTATTAAACCTTATCAGTAGATCATGTGGTCACAGAGTCAGTGATTAGATTGATTACATGTTAAAGAAAACCAGTTGCAGCCACTGTGTGAACAAGTTGAACTAGCTTTACCCATTTACATTGGGATGGTGTTTCTCTCCATACTCAGATATAAAATAATAAAAACAGAATTAATGGAACAGTGTTCTTCAACCTTGTCTTCATGTTTAAATTATAAAGATGTCAAATCCGCAGCTTCCGAAAATCACTCAGCAGAGTTCACACAGACATCAACAGTGAAGATTAACTTTTCCAGCTGTCTACAGAACCAGAACCACCAAAGCTGCAGCAGCAGAGCTAACTCTGCCATCTGAATCAGACCCAAACTAGAATTGTTAACTTCGCCAGAAACTCATGTAGAACCCATTACTAATCCTGAAGTAAAAGCACCACTAGTAACAAAATGAGAACCTACTGTTGATCTGAAAACAAAATAGATTATCGTTCATTGTTGTTAACACCAGTTTGATCATATTTTGTACAAATAAAAATCAATTAAAACAGAACAGAGAAACAAAAACCTAAAAAAAAACAAGTTACTGTAAGCTCACCCTGCTGGTAAACATTAATGAAGTTCATCTGCTTATTTTATTTCTTTTTTATGGGTTATTTTATATTTTGCTGTTTCATATATCTCTTCAAAAATAGAATTACTGACCTGCAGTCAGCCAGTCTGTTTACTAACAACAGCAAATCTAACTCCATATGATCACTGTACTGATCTTGAACCTGCTATTGATCTTGGACCAAATGCAGGCATCATCTGATTAGGAGTGCAAACAAGACTCACCTTTTGGAGGAGGAGCAGTGCAGAGAGGAGGGTGGAGAGGAGGTGAGAGGATGTGCAGCAGAGGGGGAGGGGAAGAGGAGTCTTCTGTCTCGGTGTGTCTGGTCTCTGTCATGTCTCTTCTACCACGACCTGCACAGAGAGGGGCATGTTGGACTGAATCTTTTTCAGTGCCTCAATGACATTTTAACAGCTCACTGAAAATGCTAACAATCTAATTAACTATATAATGAATTAACCAATGAAAGATGAGCTTCAGCTTGCAGTGATTAGATGTTTTTTGTGCCTCTTTGTTATAGATTGATTTACACTTATCACTCCAACTGATATTGAATATACATCTTATTAAACATAAATCTCAACAACTACAGAAATTTCCTTATCTCCTTTCAGCGCTCAAGAGGATGCACGCTATATTTTTTAAATTAATCCATGTGCTTTTCTCCAGCGCCACCCTCAAGACAAACTTTTCATGTTTATCTCCAGGATTATTCAGACTCTAAAAACATAACTCACTGGTATATTATTTTATTTTCATATCGTGGCTTTAACAGGCACTGCAGTCTGGTTGTTTTCTGACATCCCTGAATGTTCTTCCAGAATATATCAGTTAAGTCTGAGACAATAATAATAATAAATCCCCGAGCTGCAAATTAACAGTGTTTCCACAGAGAATTTTATTTATAGTGAAGGAGACACGTCAGATTCTGTGTTTGTTGTTGGTGATGAAAAGATCTGAGTTAGAGATCCAAAGGTCAGAAATAAACAATGTTCTCTCTTTTCTGGTTTCACTCATTTAAATGTTTTACCATATTTTACTGTTTTAATGCAGATCTTTGTGTATCATGGATGTGATGGCAGATCAGTCCGCCTCCACACATTTGTGTTCCTTTCAGGAAACACTGACCTAAATCTGCTGTCAGCAGCATCACAGTGATAATAGAACATCTGTGTAAAGATGAAGAATGGGGCAGGGAGCTCTACTCATGCTGACAAATAATAAATTTATCCAAGATCACAGCACCACTGAATAACCTGTGTTTACATTTAATAAAAGTGTCATCAGAGTATGGTGGCCCCTAAGAACAAAGCCCCTACAAGACTGAAAGGACAAACATTAAGGGAAATGTGCTCCAACTCCAAAAATATGAGGACAAATATGAAAACACATACAACCCGAAAAACACAAGAGCTGCTATGATGGAAGTGATCTGTGATGCCTGGGGTGAGTGACTGTCTCTATACTCACTGTAAAAATAGATATTTTTCTCCCAAAAAAGTCTGTTTATGGATCTGACAAGGTCTAGTAAAAGATACACCTTTTATCAAAATTGTAATGTACATTAAAAAATAAACTGAAATTAAATATCGATTGCACTGTCTTTTTATTGAGATGTGTTTATATATCTGTACATATAAGAACCCCAAAGTCCAGGGAGGCAGCAGTTGTTAACCATGTATTGGGTAATCAGCTTTACTTTCAGACAAGCCAGTGGCAACATAGTTTATATTTCAGAACAAACGTTACGTTCCACAAGGAATTGTAACATATTTTAGAACACTACAGATAAAGATACACATGTTTTCAAGACTAGCCAGCACTAAGTTACCAAAGGGCTGCTGAGTTAAGACTGTTCTCCCCAGGATAATGGTAGATATTGACTGGCAATTGGGTCCTTGCATATCTCAATGTCAGAGCAAATTTCAAAATCAGACACTATTTGGTTAAACTGACACTGTATTCAAAATTTAAATGGTTACTTTCTCACCTGAAAAAATATCAAATCTTCATAATGGGTTAGTTCACGTACCTAAAGCCTGAGGGACACACAAAAATATATGTAACAATGACTCTCCAAAGCACTCTCCCTCATTCTCCCAAGAATCCTAGAAAAATTAAATACTACAATACACCACAATGTTTTGCAATATAAAACACTGCATCACACTTCACTAAAACACACTATGTCACATAGTGCTGTATTACACTGCAAACTGCTCCGGATCAGGTTGGCCAATCTAATCAGGCTCCTTGGGCACCTTAATACAACATAGGTAAATGCACACAGACTGGCAGAGTAGGCAGGGCCTGTCATAAGTGGATAAAAGATGGTTTCAGGGGAAACATGGAGGCCGTTTTCAGTTTAATAGACAGATATATGTTGTTATATCACTGGATTTGGGGATTTATTCACTGAAAAAGAAGGTAAAAAAAAATAATGCCTGGTTGTGAAATCTTAAGCTGGTATTATTGACTTGACAGCTCTGAACATAATGATTTTATGAGTAAAGGGGCTGTGATTGGTCTGTTTAGAAGCACTCTTTGATTGGAAGTCATGTCTGTAGAAATATTGTAGCTAATGAGTTCAGCATTTTTTTTTTATATGATGTGAGATTCAGATTCCTCGTGGAACTTATTAACTCTACAGCAGCTCTCACATCAGAAACCGAGTCAAGAGCTCAGTTCAGCTGGAGTTAACCACCACCTGAACACACACACAAACACACAAATGAACGCACACTTAACACATGAAAACCACACAGTCTGATGAAAGCAGCCTGCCAGTCGGAAACCTTAGCTGCCGTATGGCCACACGTGAATGTTTGTTTCCCTACCTGCCACCAAGTATATCCCTACAGCTGCAACACACACACACACACACTCAGCTCTTCTATTCCGTGTCCTACAGATCTTATTTAAATTTACAGAAACTGTATTTAAGAACATACAATGACATGTTCAAATATCAAAAGACTCAATGCAGGTCAATCTCTTATTATCTCTATGCAGACAACTCAAAATTTGCTGTCTTTGTTTCACCAGATGTCTCACCTGTAGATGCAGTCTGTCATGACATGAGTATCCGAACCCTTTACTTGAGCCTAGAGTCTTCTTGGATAGAACTAACAAGTTTTGCACACCTGGATTTGGAGATTTTCTGCAAATCTTCTCTACAGATCCTCTCAAGCTCTCTCAAGTTGTATAGGGATCATTTCTGGACAGCCATTTTCAGTTCTTTCGGGACATATTCCAGTGGGTTCAAGTTAGTGCTCTGGTTGGGCTCCTCCAGGACATTCACAGACTTGTCCCCAAGACACTTCTGTATCTACTTGGCTGTGTGCTTAGGGTCATTGTCCTGTTGGAAGATAAACCTTTGGCCTAGTCGAGGTCCTGAGCACTCTGGACCAGTTTTTCATTAAGGATATCCCTTTACTCCATTCAGCTTTCGCTCAACCCTGACCAGTATCCCTCTCCCTGCCACTAAAAAAAAAACAAAACACCTCCACAGCATGATCCTGCCACCACCATAAATTGCTGTTGGGATATATTGGGTAGGTAAGGAGCAGTGCCTGGTTTCCTCCAGACATAACGCTTAGAACTGTGGCTGAACAGGTCATTTTGGTTTCATCAGATGAGAGAATCTTTCTTCTCACAGTTTGAGAGTCTTTTAAGTGCTTTTTTTCGTTTGCAAAAAAAATATATATATATAAATTTTAAAAAAGTATCTAAAAGATTTCTAAAATTCTGTTTTCATTTCATCATTATAGGGTATTGAGTGCAGATTGTTGAGGGAAAAAATTAATTTAAACTGTTTTAGCATCTTCAACATAAATTGTGGGAAAACTGAAGAGGTCTGAATACTTTCTGAATGCACTGTATATCCAGCCTTTCCGATGCTACATTAACAAAAATTACCATGTTTTCCTGTTCCTTTAAACCATGAATTTTCGAGATATAGTTAAAATCATGGAGTGAATACTTGGAAACTTTACCATGCTTTTACATTAACCTCATTCTTCTGGTTATGTAATAGTCGATTCAGGCTTCATTTTAAAAAGAACATCTGTTTTTATACGACGGGCTCATTGTCAAACACATCGCAGGTGTCACTTTTATTTGTCGTGCTGTTTTTGATTTTCAGTCCAAGTTTAGCAGGATTGAATTTTACATTCAAATGGTTTTCATCTGTAACTATGCAATGAAAATCTGAGACAAATCAATCCTGACAAACTGTAAAAGCACACTAACACACTGAGGAGAATCTGAGCTTCCGCCAGAAAACATCTACAACATGAGCAAACACCCACGCTCACCAAAATAAAACCAAATGTAATCTGTGCTTGTTGGCTTCCAGAAGTCTCTGACTGCATCTCAATGTCCTTTAAAACAAATGAACAGAGAGTCTTCTTAGGGAAAATAAATGACTCAAATACAGTGGAAAAGGTTTGGGTACCCCTGGTCAAAATTTCTTTTAATGTGATTAGTTAAGCGGGTAAAAGATGACCTAATTTCCAAAAGGCAGACACATTTCTTGAATAATTAGGCAAGATTTTTTTCTTTTTAATTTAAATCTTTTATAGTTTCAAAATAACAAAATTTGGCCAACCTGTATGGTCAGTACTTACTACCACCTCATTTGGCAAGCATCACAGGATGAGGATGACACATCAACAACATAAGGCAATATGACAACAAGTTCAGTCATTTCACTTCAGTCCAGTCTTGCAGAACCTCTATTAGACAGAAATCAAAACAGACAGATGTCTCACTTTAGTCCACAAGGTACAAATGTTCATGAACTAAAGATGCTAAACAATCAAACATGTTTCTAACGAAGTGTCTTATTATTTTTTGAATGATTCCCAACTTAAAGTGCTGTGGGTGTCTCCTATAAGCTACAGACTTCATGACAGCTACAAAAAGAACAAACATTCTTGTGATGATTCTGTCTGTAGAGTCTGAGTTGTATGAAATTAATATGTAAAGTTTGTAGTTGCAGCTCCTCCAATGTCCACTAGATGCTGCTGTGATGAAACTGACTATTGATGAAAATGAGAAAACATCCAACTTTCCTACAAATAAACTCATTACAGTTTTTTTCGTTTGTTTTTTTTTTTTTTTTAACTCAGTAGATCATTGGCTCCTTCTGGGTCTGAGTCAGATTTTTATTTTAAAGATATGTTTATATTTAAGAAAACAAAGTTTTTCTGCCACAAAACTCTGAAACCCATCATTCATATGGTGTTTTCCATTTTTGGTCATTTATTTGTTAAACTCATTGAGGGTAAAAAAAAATTTAGTCTCAGATCTAAATCAGCAGACATTTCCCATCATGCTCCACTGGGTGATTTTAAATGGACAAATCATCCTCATATTACATTTGACAGCAGTTTTTGTCTGTGTGTTTGTATGTATGTATGTGTGTGTGTCTCCACAGAAAACACACACATTCACTGTCTTCAAGCAGCAAGCGAATCAGCAGCCAATCATCTCTCCGAAGTGAGGACTGTTGTCATGGCAACGTGGCAGATGTGACGGTAGCACCCTCAAAAGACACCGCCAAGTTGCTGGTTCAATTCCAACTGAGCTTCAGCAGAATGAAGACAGCTGATAGGTCACTTGCAGGAAGTCCTGCCTCTCTGAATAAACTTAAATGTTAAAAAATAGGAAACTTTCCTTTTCTGGATGGAATTGTAAAAACTATCATCACACTCCTTTCTCTAGGGTGCGTGCCAAATCCTATGCTGATTAAGGCCAGGTGGAAACAGAAACTATAGCTTATGATCTGAACAGACAGTTCATACAGCAAACAAACTAAACGCCAGGTGCACAAATTGCAGGAAGACAATCCAAACTAATAAAGTAACAGGTCACACGACTCATTGAAAGTGAATGCATAGAAGCTCAACATCAGACCTGCAGCTTCAACTGTAAACTGGACTTTATATCACAAGTTTCTGTGTAAAACATCACTGACATCATATAAATGAGGATAGGAGGAGCTAACAGAAGATGTTCTTCTCTAATTGGACAAAAAACAAATACTCAGATTACATTCCCAACCAAACATACATGGCTTCCTCTGGTTCCACCCACCTGCATTAGGTGATGTCTTACCTGTGACTTGCGATGGAGACAGCAGAAGCCGGGACCTGGAGGAATGCGCACCTGGCCTCTGGATGATCTGATTGGTCAGGAGGAAGTGTTTGTCTCTTCTCTGGAACACGCCCACTTCCTCTGGTGAGATCCAGCCTTCAACTAGCTGCAAACATGTTAGCATGTTAGCATTGTGTTAATGTGAATGTGTGTGCGTGCATGTGTACTTCTATCTTTGTGACCAGTTATAGTTAGTTATAGATCTTACAGATTATAGGATTTTAGGGAAAAAGTGATGATATTCTGGCCGTTCCTCAAAACTTAAAGGGCTGTGTGAGGGCTAGGCCTTGGTTTTATGGTTCAAGTTAGAATTATATTTAGGTTAGGGTTAGATATTTAGTTGTGATGTTTAAGGTTGGGATAATTGGCTAGGGAATTCATTATGTCTGAGAGGGAATTGGGGTTAAGGTTAGGGCATTATGTAACAAAGATATAAGTCCAAATAAGTGTGTGTGTGTGTCTGTGCGTGCGTACATGTGTGTGCGTGTGTGTACGTGTGTATGTGTGTGTGTGTGTACCTTGGGTAGATAAGGCTGATGTAGAGGTGAAGAACGATAGAATGGAGAGAGGAGTGGAAGGGCTTCTACAGCTGGACGTTCCCACTGGAAACAACAAGCAACAAATACAGTTTATTTCATAACAGTTTTATTCAACACAAAGTTTCTCCTTTTTGTATCTGTGTTTAGAACCAGATAAGCAACCCGTAGAACCATGTAAAGAGTCTGTAGAACATACAATAAGGACACCTTAATTGAGGTATCAGTTGTGTGTTACCTGTATCAGGTATGTACTATAGAATCAGTAGAACCATACAGAGAACCAGTAGAACCACACAGAGAACCAGTAGAACATACACTAGAGAACACTTTTCTTAGTGATCTGTAAAGTGCAGACTTGTTAAGCAATTGACCTTCAGTTGGTTGTACCTCTGACCATGCCTACCAGTTATAGCACTGTACTGACCACCGCCTTTGTACACTCCTAAATCACTGATGGTGTTGTTTTTTTACAGTGTCACACGTATAATCAGACTTCTCTCATGAACCACATTTGTGTAAATCCGTCCTGAATCTTTCCTAGACATACAGACAAGTGGAATGACAGAGAAACATCTCTCTCATAAAATTTGTCCTAATCTTTCTACTCTCTGCGGAAAAATGAATCTTTTTACATCATTTAGGATTTGAACACTCTAAAAGCAGCCGACAGTAATGAAAGACAAAGCCGTTGAAGAAGAGCTTAGTATCTGCTTTCTGAACATTTTTTATCATCTTCATATTTAAAAAATGAGTGTTGCAACAAGGTGAAGGTACTTAAAAAAAAAAAAACATTTATTGAAATGAAAACTAAAACACTTAATCTCTGAACCAAAAAAAAAAAAAATCATCACATTAGAAGTCTAAGTCTGAAAATATAAAAATATATGAGAACATATTTCTGAGCAGGTTTACACCTTTTAAACCGGGTAAACCAGGTTTGCCAGGTTCTGATCTGTCCTGGGAATGCCTTGGAATCCCCCAGGACCACCTGCTGCTACCGTGATCTGACCTCAGATAAGTGCCGGAAGACTGATGGGTGAATATATGGATGACACTGCATCTGCAGCTCAGTATGTCTCTTTAGGATTCCAGTCAGTTTTGTTTGCCCAATACAAACTTTCATCAGACAATCTGCTGATCAGATGTTAAACTCTGTCACTGCAGTTTATGCAAAAAGAATTAAAGAGGAGCTGCATGAGATAATTAACACACCACCAATAATTAACAGACAATTATTCACTTTGCCCTCAGGGATCATTAAAGTTTCATCTTATCTCCAGACTACAGAGGAGGCTGAACTCACTGAAAGACACTTTAGATCAGACTGAAGGAAGGACAAGAGGACTGAGCCACTGATATAAACTGTTTTAACAGTTTATTTACCGTACAAATCTAAACCACTCACTCAGTTTTAAAGATTTTTTTTTTGAGTGGATGAAGGTTTTTAAACAAGAGGATTTTTCAGATTCTTCATGTGTCAACCGGTTCAATTCAGATTAATTTAAATAAATGAAAAGAAAACTCCTATAAATACACAAAGTATCTGTGTGTCAAAGAGCTAAATTACAACATGATTTAATGACCTCCAGCTGCACAGGGTGACTGTGGGACCAGCTATGAAATGCAATCTGATCTGGTGTTAGTTATTTTTCATTTGACTTTCATAATTTTTAAATGAATGCTTTAGGTTCATGCTGATAAATGAAAGACCAGAAAATTAAAGTTCAACTCTGTCAAATTTGATCTTATTTACATGTTCAGACTGAAGATTTACCTGTACCAGATGTGTGTTACTTTTATCAGGTGTTAGTTACCTGCACGTGGTGCATTACCTGTATCAAATGTGTACCAATTTTAGGTGCATAAGTATTTTGAGAGTGACAATTTTTGTAATTTTGTCTCTCAACACCACTACGGATTTGAATTGAACCAATCAAGTTGATATGGACTTTCAGTTTTAATTTAAAGAGATTAACAAAAATATGGCATTAACAATTTAGGAATAAAAGCCATTTTTATACATAGCTCCTAATTTTCACAGGCTAAAAAGTAATTGGACTATTGACTGACAATCATTTTCATGGACAGGTGTGGCCTGTACTCTCATTGTTCCATGACAGATGAAGCACTTAAAAGGTCTGGAATCAATTACAAGTGTTGAATTTGCATTTGGTAGCTCTTCATGGGAACAATAAATGAAAGTAGCTGCAGTAAAGGCCTTACAAAGCATCTCAAGGGAGGAAAATCAGCATTTAGTGATGTCGAGGGGTTCAAGACTTAGGACAGTCATTGACTGCAAAGGATTTTCATCAAAGTATTAGATATAATCCTTATGTGTATTGTCCAATTACCTCTGAGCCTCTGAAAATGAGGGACTATGTATACAAATAGCTGTAATTCCTAAACTGATGATATATTTTCGTTAAACCCCTTGAATTAAAGCTGAAAGTCTACATTTCAATCACATCTCGATTCAATCATTTCAAATCCATTGTAGTTGTGTACAGAGGCAAAATTTGGATTAAAAAAAAACCCCAAAAACTTGTACTTGCACCTAACTATGTGTGTAACATGAGTGCATGTGTTACCTGTATCAGCTGTGTGTGTTCAGGTATCCACACAGTTGGGGGGGAGAATACTAGAGGGGGCACGGCCTGGTATGTTGCAGCAGAACAGCTAGCCAACCACAACCACTGAGTGGCAGGGTCATTGCTGACAGAAAGCCAGGGCGTGGTGGTGGTTACCATGCCAACTGGCTGACATTTGAACCTGGAGATTGGCAGCATCATGATGACATCACAACCTAAAAGATAAAGAGACCAATTACAACTAATAAACACCAATACTGGAAGCAAGATTAATTATTGATCAGACTGTTTTTTTTTTTTAACTAAAGTGCAGCAGAAAATGCAAAGATGAAAGTTACATAAATAAATGAGTAAAGATCAAAGTCAGAGAAGAATAATGTAAAAATAAAATCCAAGTGCAAATATAAAAACCTTGTAGTTATTTGGGAATAAAGAATAAACTCTGGTAAAAATACAGTTTTGCAATCTGAACCAAGCTCAGTCATCAGTCTGGGTCAGAAAAGAAACATAACTAACTATAACTGCTTAAATGCTGTAAGAAATACTTAGATTCGATTATTATTTAACTGCAGAAAAATCAACAAACCCATATATGAAGAAAAAAAATACCTCTCTTAAATCAGCTGAAAGCATATTAAAACAAAACAAAAAAAAACAAAACGAGGAAAACCTGTTTGTTTCCGTTTCCTCTGTTTGGCCTCTGGAGGTAAAATTTCACAACTATGGCAACACAGTATTAATACTAGATCAGCACCTCATCAATAATTTATTCCTTCTTCTTCAATACTGAATCGAAACTACAACACTGCTACATAAATACATCAATACCTAATTAATGAAAAATAAATACTTTATTAATGCTGCATGATTACAACAACCATATCATGACCCCTACATTAATGTTAACTAAATACCATAAATACTCATCAACACCTCATTAATACTTTATATTTGAAAGACTGCATCTGCTGAAGAAGAAGAAATCAAACAGAAGTTTCAGTCTTACAAAGTCTTTAAGTTTCACTATAAGAGTCTGATCTGTTTCTACTGTCTCACTGAACAGTTCTGAACTTTTAAATTGGCCAACTGTGAAATTCATACAAATTCATACAAATAGGGGACAATATATGGGATGATGGTCCAGTGTATGGGTGGGCTGTTTGACCGTTAAAAACACCACAAAGTTTTTTACTGAACCTCGCTGTGCACTTTTCATTCAGGGTGCATGTGAAAGCATTCTTTATGTGTTCTGTGATTGGGCTCACTGGCCAATCATAGCCAAGTTTCAACCCTAACCCTCAAGCTGAGCCAACATAAGCCCTAATAACTATCATCAGTATAGGGTATTTTTTGATATGTTGCCAAACCTGCCTAGACTGGGGAATATTATTTCCCACTCAGGTTTTCCTTGCAATCCCACTATGTAACTGGCACATTGCTTTCTTTGGTTATTTTTATAATGACTATTATGATTTCACACCCAGTCTACCAAGTCAGAGAGACAGGGAAGTTGTAGTGGTGGCAGGAGTAGAGGATGTGCTATGAGAGGGAGAGAAATGCAAGCAAGAGGCAAAGCAGCTAGAGCAGCAGCATGACTCGCTGAACTTCAGGAAAGAGTGCAGGAAACCTGCCAAGAGAGAATGGCTGAAACACAAGTTTATAGCCTACTCACACTTACTACTTTTTCGTCCTTTCATGTTAGATTGAGGGCAGACTGGATGCTAGTAACTCATCATTGCCTCTTGAGGCACAAAGTGGTTTTATGAAATAGGATGAGCTGGGACTAATTGGATAGCATGGTAGCCTAGGCAGATATGGCTGCAA
>CM029119.1:20971395-20983000 GCA_016859345.1 Istiophorus platypterus
GTATGCGTGCATGTATGCGTGCATGTATGCGTGCATGTATGCGTGCATGTATGCGTGCATGTATGCGTGCATGTATGCGTGCATGTATGCGTGCATGTATGCGTGCATGTATGCGTGCATGTATGCGTGCATGTATGCGTGCATGTATGCGTGCATGTATGCGTGCATGTATGCGTGCATGTATGCGTGCATGTATGCGTGCATGTATGCGTGCATGTATGCGTGCATGTATGCGTGCATGTATGCGTGCATGTATGCGTGCATGTATGCGTGCATGTATGCGTGCATGTATGCGTGCATGTATGCGTGCATGTATGCGTGCATGTATGCGTGCATGTATGCGTGCATGTATGCGTGCATGTATGCGTGCATGTATGCGTGCATGTATGCGTGCATGTATGCGTGCATGTATGCGTGCATGTATGCGTGCATGTATGCGTGCATGTATGCGTGCATGTATGCGTGCATGTATGCGTGCATGTATGCGTGCATGTATGCGTGCATGTATGCGTGCATGTATGCGTGCATGTATGCGTGCATGTATGCGTGCATGTATGCGTGCATGTATGCGTGCATGTATGCGTGCATGTATGCGTGCATGTATGCGTGCATGTATGCGTGCATGTATGCGTGCATGTATGCGTGCATGTATGCGTGCATGTATGCGTGCATGTATGCGTGCATGTATGCGTGCATGTATGCGTGCATGTATGCGTGCATGTATGCGTGCATGTATGCGTGCATGTATGCGTGCATGTATGCGTGCATGTATGCGTGCATGTATGCGTGCATGTATGCGTGCATGTATGCGTGCATGTATGCGTGCATGTATGCGTGCATGTATGCGTGCATGTATGCGTGCATGTATGCGTGCATGTATGCGTGCATGTATGCGTGCATGTATGCGTGCATGTATGCGTGCATGTATGCGTGCATGTATGCGTGCATGTATGCGTGCATGTATGCGTGCATGTATGCGTGCATGTATGCGTGCATGTATGCGTGCATGTATGCGTGCATGTATGCGTGCATGTATGCGTGCATGTATGCGTGCATGTATGCGTGCATGTATGCGTGCATGTATGCGTGCATGTATGCGTGCATGTATGCGTGCATGTATGCGTGCATGTATGCGTGCATGTATGCGTGCATGTATGCGTGCATGTATGCGTGCATGTATGCGTGCATGTATGCGTGCATGTATGCGTGCATGTATGCGTGCATGTATGCGTGCATGTATGCGTGCATGTATGCGTGCATGTATGCGTGCATGTATGCGTGCATGTATGCGTGCATGTATGCGTGCATGTATGCGTGCATGTATGCGTGCATGTATGCGTGCATGTATGCGTGCATGTATGCGTGCATGTATGCGTGCATGTATGCGTGCATGTATGCGTGCATGTATGCGTGCATGTATGCGTGCATGTATGCGTGCATGTATGCGTGCATGTATGCGTGCATGTATGCGTGCATGTATGCGTGCATGTATGCGTGCATGTATGCGTGCATGTATGCGTGCATGTATGCGTGCATGTATGCGTGCATGTATGCGTGCATGTATGCGTGCATGTATGCGTGCATGTATGCGTGCATGTATGCGTGCATGTATGCGTGCATGTATGCGTGCATGTATGCGTGCATGTATGCGTGCATGTATGCGTGCATGTATGCGTGCATGTATGCGTGCATGTATGCGTGCATGTATGCGTGCATGTATGCGTGCATGTATGCGTGCATGTATGCGTGCATGTATGCGTGCATGTATGCGTGCATGTATGCGTGCATGTATGCGTGCATGTATGCGTGCATGTATGCGTGCATGTATGCGTGCATGTATGCGTGCATGTATGCGTGCATGTATGCGTGCATGTATGCGTGCATGTATGCGTGCATGTATGCGTGCATGTATGCGTGCATGTATGCGTGCATGTATGCGTGCATGTATGCGTGCATGTATGCGTGCATGTATGCGTGCATGTATGCGTGCATGTATGCGTGCATGTATGCGTGCATGTATGCGTGCATGTATGCGTGCATGTATGCGTGCATGTATGCGTGCATGTATGCGTGCATGTATGCGTGCATGTATGCGTGCATGTATGCGTGCATGTATGCGTGCATGTATGCGTGCATGTATGCGTGCATGTATGCGTGCATGTATGCGTGCATGTATGCGTGCATGTATGCGTGCATGTATGCGTGCATGTATGCGTGCATGTATGCGTGCATGTATGCGTGCATGTATGCGTGCATGTATGCGTGCATGTATGCGTGCATGTATGCGTGCATGTATGCGTGCATGTATGCGTGCATGTATGCGTGCATGTATGCGTGCATGTATGCGTGCATGTATGCGTGCATGTATGCGTGCATGTATGCGTGCATGTATGCGTGCATGTATGCGTGCATGTATGCGTGCATGTATGCGTGCATGTATGCGTGCATGTATGCGTGCATGTATGCGTGCATGTATGCGTGCATGTATGCGTGCATGTATGCGTGCATGTATGCGTGCATGTATGCGTGCATGTATGCGTGCATGTATGCGTGCATGTATGCGTGCATGTATGCGTGCATGTATGCGTGCATGTATGCGTGCATGTATGCGTGCATGTATGCGTGCATGTATGCGTGCATGTATGCGTGCATGTATGCGTGCATGTATGCGTGCATGTATGCGTGCATGTATGCGTGCATGTATGCGTGCATGTATGCGTGCGTGTGTGCGTGTGTTTCTGCGTGCATGTATGCGTGCATGTATGCGTGCATGTATGCGTGCATATATACGTATGCATGTGTTGTGATTACAACCGAGTTTCCATTAGTGAGATAATGACAACTATATATTTTCTCAGTGTCTGAGTGTGTATATGTGTGTGCTCATCCTGAGTCATCAGTAAATGTGTGCATGCACACACACACAAACAGAGTTTACCAGCAACATTGCCTCCTTTTTCTCTTTTCACGAAATGGAAGGTGTATGTCTGTGTTTGTTTTAACTGATATCAGTAATTGTTTCTGAGTCGTGAAGCTCTGCTATAATCTGTGTAAACAAACACACACTTTGAGTTAATATTGACAGGATGGATTGTGTGTACAGAGATTCACTGTTAACTCGTTGACCTTTCAAACGGACAGACGTGAAAGAACTAATCTTCGATTATTTGTTTTATAACATAACATTTAGCTCTGCCTGCAGATTGTGATTGGAGAGCGGAGCTGTGATTAGTGCTAAAGCACCACCTCTTTCCTAACTGATTGATTACTGATTAGAGATAATTTATAGGGATATCAGAGTGAAGACACATGAAATGGATTGCAGATAATTATCTACTCTTTTGGGTGACTGCTGTTATCCACCCATGTCAAATCAATTTTGACTTCTAATCACATTATTATGATAAGTTATTTTGTCTCGATTTATAAACTTGAGTTCAAGCACTCTACTCACACAAAAAGGGAAAGGATTCATAGTAAAAACATAAGGAGAAAACAAAGACATGGTTTCAGTACATTAACGCAGAATTTTCAAGACAAATGTCTACAAATGAAAACTCATGCTAAAGCTTAAAGACTGGCAGGACTTCAGAAGATGAACAAATTATTATCCTTGGTTGGCAGCAGAATGGAGCTTTACCATTGATTCAATTAATTCAAATTACCAGCGGATAACTTAGAACATTTAACATGTTTTATGTATAACTGCTAATCCCAAGTGGAGGTGTAAATGAGACTGAAAGGGTTTTACATTCATGAAAACTCCACAACAGCTAAAATCCTGGGTACATTAAAATAAATGTAATTCGATGAAGTGAAAAAACTCAGTTTCAGTGAGCAAATATTTATAGGAAATAGGCCCGAGGACTGTAGAGGAGGATAAATAAAGTTCTTGCAGAGAAAAAAAGGAGAGACAGAGATGTGAGCTGTGATTGGCTGATTGTTTGTCCATCTGTGATCAAAAACCAATGATTGAAACTGCAGACTTTCCCTGACTCTGTCTCAGTGTGGAAGTTCAATAGATTCCTTATAATCCCTTTTGGTCTCAGGTGCATTGCTGCACCCTTCTGTCCAGAAAAGTACAGGGGAGCTGGGATGTGCCATCAACAGTCCTCTGTTAGTGGGTGTAAGTGTGCAGTAGAGTGCAGCGGTATACAATTAAATGTAGTATAACACATGGTGTGAAATGAAGTGATGATGATTTGGCAGCAAATCAGTCATGTCAGACTGAGATGTGTGAGCGAAAGGATGTTTTTTTGTTTATTTGTGCATGATAGGATTGATCTGAAGCACCTGCCTGATGGGAGGAGCTTAAACAGATGGTGTCCAGGGTGTGCAACATATTTTCTTTCATGATGTTCTTAGCCCTCCTCACACAATGAGTGCTGTGGAGCTGTTCTAGTCATAGCAACTCAATGCCAACAACGTCCTGTGCTGTTACAACATGTTGGAAGGATTTTTTTCAGCTCTGGTGCATTTGCTTTACCAGGTTGTCATGCAGTTTTGTTAGGATGCTCTCTATGGTGCATCTCTAGAGGTTGATAAGCTGATAAGAAATTAAATGCAGTCTGTACTGATCTACAAAAGTTCTTGGTGGCTCTAATTAATGTTCACCCTCGTTTCTTTGGCTAGCAAGATGATAAAAGTCAAGTTAATAACAACAAAAGGTGCCAGTAAGATGAGCACAAAGCTTTGAGGTCTGTGCCATCTGAAGCATAAGCCATAATACTCAGCACTCTTTGACTGTTCCCTCCAGGAGGCTTTCTGGGGGTCAGTGTGGGACTGTTTCCATCTCTTGGCTGAGTCTTCCATCTGAACATTAGATTGAGGATGAAATGTCAAGGACATGTTGGCAGAGGCACTGATTACCAACCAGAAATACCTCCAACACTATGAGGTATAGTGGGGCCCCCAGTTTGAAACAATGTCTTCAGGAAGTCCGTGTAGACAGACAGCCTTCCTTAACATAATCTACTGTCTCCCTGATTAAGTGATTTTGGGGGAAAGGGATTAGGTGGTCTGACTTGGAGAATCTATTGACAACTTTCAGTACAAACTTATCCTCTAATGGAGGCAAACCACCAATGAATTTCAGGAAACGTAGTGGCTGCAGGAGGCCAGCTTGATTGTGACTAAAGATTTATGTTGAATGCACACTTGACTGGTAGCAAAGAACTCAAATAGTCCATTAGAAGAGAAGCCATCAGTGACAGGAGATAGTAGTAAAGTAGTTATCTGCTCTTTCATTTTCTTGCTGATGCCTTTACTGTGTATGATGCAGACAAGATATCTTCAGGGTGTCTGGGATCAACCTATGGGTAAAATTGTTTGGAGATGGATTCTACTTTTGTATTCTTGAAACCAGATTGGTACAGCAGGGTGGAATTGAAACAGCAGCCACCCAGCCTGCAGAGAGTTGAGCCCCTTCAATTTCTGAATGAAATCAATATTTCATATATTCATAATGGCCAATATTGTTTAAGGCCGTTTACTTTGCTTGCTTTGCTTTCATTCTCCTTCCTAATCCTGATGAGATGTTAAGCATTTTCGAGATCAAGCTTGGAGAAATTGGTCACTTTATGCAGGAGTTCAAAGGGTGAAAAGTGGAGGGGGGACTTGGTCTTATCAGTAATATGGTTCAGAACACAGTAGTTGATGCAGATAGCAAACATCATGTCCTTTTCAATTAAGAAAAAGTCTAAACCTTTTGTGGACGAGAATAGTAAATGATGCCAGCAGCATGGGAGCTTCGCATTTGTCTCATGACCAAAGGGGGTGTACAGATTTCCCCTATGAGGTGCAGACCCAGGGAGATGGGTTGCAGGGCTAATTTGAAGACAAGGATTTGCACCAGGAGTTAATGAACACCTCTTGTAGGCCAAAGAATTCCTGTCTAAAGCTGGAAGGGTTTGAGAGAAAGGAGTGCCAACAGGTGCAGGAGAACAGGACAGATTTTAAACAAATTGAATTACTCCACCCCAGAAACTGCCTGTTTACCAGTCTATGTGAGGTTAAACTTATCTAGTCATGAGTAACCCTAAATTCCAGGTAAGTGAGGGGAGTTCAGTAGGTGAAAGCCTAGAACGCTTCATAGTTACCTGACATGGCCAGATGCACCGAGACAGTGAGGGATGGACTTTGATGAGTAGCCAACAATCCACAGTGTTGGCTTGCAGTTTCTGTAGTGGCTTGATCCCCAGACTCAACAGGTTAACCAACACAGTATCACGTTGACTTTGCTTGCTCCAGAATTAAAGAACACAGACACTATGAAAACCGGTCTGGAAGAAAGAACAGGGCTTTTAAATGGGGTGGAGATGGAGTCTCTCATCTCCCTCGACATCCTGATGATCTCCTTATTTTTTCTGGACAGGATGAGATAAAATGGCTGGCCTGGTTGCAACAGAGGCACATTCTCTCTCTGAGGATCTTAAGAAGTCAGTTTGGTCTCACTCTATTACATTGGTTTCTGATTAACAGGTAGATAATAAAGGTAACATAGGAGAACTTGTAGGGAAAGGATAAGGGCTGCATGAAGGTAGGAACACCAACCTGAATCTCCAGAGAAACTTTCTGGGAGAATAAGAAAAGGCTCTGATGTTGGACACATGATGAAGCAGGTGGGCCGGGGACTGCCACTGGGCAGGGGGGAAACTGTTGGAAATGAGTTACAAATTGTTCATAGAAGCATGGACATAAATCTGAGTTGGAATCCATTCGGTCAACATCGTCTCGTAATGTCTCTGAACCAGGACAAGTTGATTCAAAAGCAGGACTTTTACACAGTTCAGATAAGTTACAAATACATTTACTTGCTTGATTTTCAAAACAGTAAAGGGCAGGAAAGAATAACTTGGGCTGAAACACTGAGCACAGAGACCTAATAGAAACTTTGGGATTAAGTAGCACTATACATTAGATTATATACTGAATAACTGATGGGGGAATGTTGGACAGGTTTCACAGGTGGGTGTAATACACAGGTGACTGGAGGCTGCTTGAGCATTTAACAGGCACTAAGGTTGAGGCAGATTGATGCTTTGAGAGTTCTATGCATCAGGTAATGGCCTTAATATTTTATTTACAATGTAGTTGGTCATGAGTTGTTCTTACATTTTCCTTTTATAATAATCAGATTTCATATTTAATGTCATCTTCTGTACAATTACTTATAATTATAAATGTGTTAATGACTGACAGCTGCCTGTAAAACACATGAAAAGCAATAGAAAGTGGAAAGAAAAATGTTCAAAGAACATTACTTTAAAAAAGAAATCTGTATAAATGTTTTATCACTTTCACTTTTCCTTCTTCTCTCGCTAGCAGTTTGTCATTGTTTTAAATTACTGCAGGTCTCACATACACACACACACACACACACACACACACACACACAAATACACACATTGAAACACAAATAACACACATTGAAACACAAACACGTCCATACACACACACACACACACACACACACACACACACACACACACACACACACACACACTCAGTGTTAGTGAGGGGTGAAATTGAGTTGTTTCAGTCTGCAGACTGAGAGTAAAGAATAATAGAGAGAGAAAGGGTGAGAGAGGCTGAGCTATTATAGTGAAGTATTTTCTAACCTTCCATTTTCCTCTACTATTCTCCATCTCTCCATCTTTCCATCTCTCTTTCTCTCTGACTCTCTGTCTGTTGTCATGTTGTGATGATGAAAGCTGTTTAATGAGCTGCAGTCGGCATGACGACGCAGAACACACCCATTACCCCGGTCCTCCACCCCAATGCCTGTCAGCTGCCAGCCAGCTGTGATTTGTTAAAGTGTTTGCTAAAACACAATTATCTTCCTCCTCCTCCCCCTCCTCTTCCCATCTCACACCTCCTCCTCCACTCCTTTATCGTCACCATGGAAACACAACAGTCTCCAACAGGCTTTAATATCACCTGTGGTTACTGTGGTGATGTATTAAAAACAATTTCTCTCATTGCTATAAAACATGACAACGACAGAGACAGGTCAGAGAGTGGGAAAGGTGTGAGAACGAGACACGTGACTTGATGGTGATATAGGTCTCATTCGATGTTAATTTCATTCATGTTGAGTTCATGTAGTTTTAATTCCTGTCATATTCTGCTCTGACTCTGTTGTTTGTTTGTTTGTTTGTATTACTTCAGACAACAAACACAGGGCCTCTGATCTGTTTGCTGTTGTTCTCAGTTCTTGGCAGATTCATGTTTCTCATCATCATGGTAACAAAAGGTCATGGCTCTGTTCACAAACAGTTTTCTCTTTAATTTATTTAAATTAATATTTGTTTGAAGTGTAAACCCACAGTTCCACTCTGAATCTACCTCCTAAAAGCACTGCCATGTTATCATGGTGACCAGAAGGTTTACCAGGGAAATCATTAAGATGATCATCTTAACCAGTGAGTGTAGCACAGCAGACTGCATGTGTACCATGGTGACCAGTGGATGTAACAGTGACTGTGCCACAATAACCAGGGAGTGCATTGTGGGAAATAACAAAAAATGTAATAAAAAAAAAATAAAATTAATACATTTCTTTACTTTTATGATTATTTCTTTGTTCATCTGCAAAAGTTTCCCACGTAAATCTGAGTAGTAAACTGAGACCAGGTAATTATTTTATAGCCCAGGAAAGTCCCAGACAACATATAGTATTTACAACTGAAACCTACTCTATTGTTGAACACAATCAGGGTTTGTTTGATTTTGGTATAGGCCCTAGTTAATATTTTAGTTATTTATATCTTAGTGATTTTATTTTTAATTGTTCTGTTTGATTGTCTTCATATTGGTTGTTGATGTGATTTAGCTGCTTTCTGTTTAGGACCATTAAAACACTTATGTGGTCTCTTCTATCTGATGCTGTGTAACAATATATAAATATAAGATAGTACAAAATATTGACAATTATGGATTAAAATTATAAAAAGGAATTATAGAAAGGAAATAGATTTCAGTCACTGTGAAAGAGACTGAATAGAGATTGCTCTCTGGCTCAGTCTAAGTCATTAACGATTTTGATGCTTCGTTAGGCTTCCAGGCCCTCGTTAACCAATCAGCCGCAGAGCAGAGATCATTCAGCTGAAAAGTAGACTTCACTAAAACTTTCTCTGCTCTGAAACAAAAACATCTTAACAAGTAATTAAGCCCTCAAGAAGAATTTTCCATCAAACCAGAGAAAAATCAGCCAGTGAGGTGAAATAATTACTCTCAGTTCCATCTGTCTTGTTTCAGGAAGAAAAAGAAATAATAAAAAAGACTGCTGTATTATTGACTATGTGTTGTATAGGACTACTGCTTCCATTTAGAGTGAACAGTTTAACTGTAACTTAACAAGATTCTACATTTGAGAGTCTAGTTGATGAACAAGGTTCAGATTTTTATCCTTACGGGTTTTCGCTTTAACTCTGGAGGCTTAACACCAAATAGTCATAGTGTTCATGACATCATCAGTTTCAGTTGATCAGTTTAATTCAGTTCAGTTCTGTTCATTCCTGTTCAATTCAGTATTTATGTAGCACAAAACCATTACATAAATAATCTCGGTGAGGAGGGGCAAGAATAGCTGATTGTTTTAATGATGATAATAATTGTGATATCTATATGTGTAATAATGCTATTAATAATGAAAGCAGGAATGATAGCAGCAACAATTATTAATAACTAATAATAAAGCGATTGATGGTAATGATGAGTGTTGAGTAATTTGAGCAGATCTGGATCCTGCAGCTCAGAGAGTCAGAGAGATCTACAAAATGAAGACAGGGAGGAAAAGCACAACTACAGTAGAGAGAAGGCGCAAAGTTAATGACATGCAGTACCGTGCATGAGAAGAGAGAATGTGAGTGGAATGAGAAAGAAGGAGGGAGAAGAAGAAAGAAAATTTGGTTCCCCACGTATAAGGCTGAAATTGTTATGCACACCATAAGAAGACATCCAATTAATACATTATTTAAATGGGATACACGAATGTAATTGTAATCAGATCTACTCATGCCCTAATGATGGGGCACTGACATTTCAAGCCTATTAACTTATGCAATCACACAGTCCGCAATTTCTTTGCCAACTGACCTTCCTGCAGTCAGCAGCTGCAACTGTCACTTTTCTCCTGGATTATTTAGTTGAACTTCTTCTTTTTTTGTCTAATATTATAATATGTTCTTTATTTGCAGCATATGACCAAAGAGGGACAAGTCTACTTGCAGCAGACCAATATATTTTAGGAACTCTGCCCCTTTTATGTGAACATGTTCAGGAAAACTTGGGTTGATAACCCCTGTTATGTGACTGCTTACCATGATCGTGGTTGTCATTCTTAGTGAAAAGATAACATAAAGATATCCTGGGTATACTGTACTTGCTTTGTAGTACAGGCCTGAGGGAGACTTTGATTTTCCCCGATTCATTCTGCAGCATGACAACAAGCCCAAACATATTACTGGAGTCATAAAGAACTATCTTCAGAGACAAGAGAATCAAGTATACCTGAAACGGATGGTCTAACTTCCACAGAGCCCTGATCAGAACATCATGGAGTCAATCTGGGATCACACGAACAGACAGAAGACACTGAGACAGCCTAAATCCACAGAAGAATGGTGCAAAGTTGCCAAGATGCTTGAAACAACCTAGCTTCCCAGAACCTGAAAAACTGTGTGCAGGTGTACTGTGGAGAAATGGTGTTTTAAAGGCAAAAGGGGATGACAGAAAATACTGATGTTTTTTTTTTTTCTCCACAGCACGTTGGAACAAGTTATTGATAAAGACAATGTATTAATGAGTTTACTTTAGAGAGCATCTTCAAGTAACGTTGGACAGACAGGAAGTAGCAAAAGCCTCTGTCATAACGAAAGACATTACAACAAAACCACTGAAACACATACATTGCTGTCTCACAATTATATCATTTTTTAGGGAACAACACACACACACACACACACACACACATTTTGAGCTGTAATGTAATGAAGTGAGCTGACGCATACACACAGAGTGCGTGTGTGTGAGTGAGTGTGTGTGAATTTGAGAGAAAGAGAGAGAGAGAGAAAATTGAAATCAAATAGTCACAGCAGGTGAATTATCTAATAGGTGAAATTCAGAGCACAACTTTACCCACAGGTTTGATTCCCTGCAGTAGTAAGGTTAGGTTAGGACAATGTGTTTGTTACCCAGGTGAAATAGTATATGAATATAACTGGAATAGAAAAACCTATACACATATACACATGTATGTTGTTATGGGAAGAAAATGAGGAACCTGTGCCTGATGCTTAGAGAAGCAGAACCACCCAGACATTATATCATCTAGGTGAGGCTGATGGTCATCAGGTGAACTGAACCAGGTGGTGCCATCATATGAAACAGGGATACAACAGGTAATTCTACAGACAGGTGAGTCTGCAAAGAGTACAGAATCATATGAAAACAGTACAGGTGAAGTAGGTGAAGGTGATAATGTAAACTGGGAGAATAAAAATCACCAAACATTCAGGTTTCATCAGTTTCCTTCTTTTTTTTTCTGTGAAAAGAAACTGAAGTGTATCTTATCAGCTTTTTGTCATCAGTTTGTCCTGCTCAG